>ML096545.1:8873-87108 GCA_003697995.1 Taxidea taxus jeffersonii
TCATTCTCTCTTATAAAATTAGAGACCTTCCCAGATAGTATATAGGAAGAAAAGAACTGTCCCATGATGGAAATTAATTGCATAATTTAAAAAAAACACTCAAAGGAAAAACCAAGACTCTCTAGTCAGAAACAGGTTTCCATAGATAGATGGGTAGTAGGTAGGTAGCTAGATAATTCATAGCATTGGTTATAATAATTTCTTTCCACTTTGTTGGTGGTTTATTCTACAGTATTTATTGAGCCCTTATCACTGGAGTGGGCCCTGGGAATAAAAGATGATAAAGAAATCAGAACTGCCTTTAAGGCATCATAATCTAGCCAGGAAGACAGATAGGAGAAGTAGGAGAAGAAATAATTCTAATACAATACTGAAGTTACCATGAACAAAGCAAGGGCGACAAGTAAAAACACCAAACTTTTGTAGTAACTGACTTTGTCTTGAATTTGCATCATGCTCTGTTCAATTAGTAAGCTAATGATTGATCTTGGCTCAGCGCACCCCACCCAGGCTGAGTCAGATTCTTTCTGCTTGAGACTGCCTTAGAATTCCTCACATAGGGACACCTGGGTGGCTCAGTTGGTTAAGCAGCTGCCTTCGGCTCAGGTCATGATCCCAGAGTCCTGGGATCTAGTCCGCATCGGGCTCCTTGCTTGGCAGGGAGCCTGCTTCTCTCTCTGCCTCTGCTTGCCACTCTGTCTGCCTATGCTCGCTCGCTCGCTCTAACTAATAAATAAATAAAATCTAGAAAAAAAAAGAATTCCTCACATAATCCTGTATTTCTTTACTTGTCTATCTCCTTGACTCAAGTGTGAGCTTTTGGAACATGTGATATTGTCGAATGCCTTTATATCCAAAGTGTCTATTTTAATTTTGTGAATATATGGTGGTTCCTCAGTAAATGTTTGTTAACTAAATTAATGAATAAACTGAACAATGAACAGGGAGGGAAGAATTTTTTTGAAATATATATATATTTATATATGTTTCAAAGAAATTCCTTGAAATTGAAATTTTTCAATTTCAAATTCTTTTTTTTTTTTTGAGTTACTTAGGTTGAGAACAACCAAATAGATAATGCTTTTTTCCTTCTCCTCCAATATAGACAGAATGTGGGTTCCCAAAGTGTGCAAGTTCAGTACTCTGAGCTGGAGACCTACCTGCCTTGAGTTGATTCTTCTTTTTCAAATTTTTCAAATTCTTTGAATTTGAAATTCTTTGAAATATATATATTTGTGTGTATGTGTGTGTGTATATATATATACATGTGTGTATATATATATGTGTGTGTGTGTATATATATATATATATGCATCACATACTGTCCAGCTAATATTCTGAAACTCTAAGTGCAGTTGAGAGAATCCCCTCATGTTGTGGGCCCCAGTTATGTTCTCTTGTGCTAAGCTCCTGACTCCACAAATTTGGCAAACTTGTCTACATTCACCATGTTAAATTAAAGGTCCCTGGGGTCAGAAAATAGATATACCTTCCAAAGCTATACCTTCCAAAGCGTACCTTCCAACTCTTACTTACATTGTGAGATGTACTGGAAAGAACAGAATATTTCCTGTATCAACAGCTCGGGCTTTTAAACACTGGTTGGATCCAGTCTTGGTAATGTTTGGTTTTTAAAAAAATCACGTGGAAGGTTATTATTTGCTGTCCCTGCAGTGCTGTTATATGATTGCTGCCTCAGCTCTTTGCAAGCAATTACAGCAAGTTTAGAAATCAGGTAGCAGTGCGTGCAGGGGTGCAATTCTCCTGGTTCTCTATCACAGTGTGAGTTCATGCCTTAGTATTGTTGGATCCATTGTTATGTGATGCTCAGGGGCTTTCCAAGCAGTATTTAAGATTAGGAGTGTTCTGCTTGTCGATTGTTAAGTATTTGAATATTTATTCCCTTTTCTGAAATAGAGGCTAAGAATTCTGGCTGCATGTTAGAATTAACTCTAATAACCTAAGTATTCCCATCACAGAGGTTAGCTATACAGAAAATCATCCTATCCCACTAAGTTCCATAAACTGTATTTGCCCCAAATGCCTCTTCACAGGGTTCTAGAAAAGTGTTACTTTGGAAGGCAGATGCTTTCCTGAAACTTTGCTTAATGACTCTAAAGGGGTCACTTAGGTTGAGAACAACCAGGTAGATAATGCTTCTTTCCTTCTCCTCCAATATAGACAGAATGTGGGTTCCCAAAGTGTGGAGGTTCAGTACTCTCAGATGGAGACCTACCTGCCTGAGTTGATTCTTTTTGTTGTTGTTGTTGCTGAACATATTTTTTTTTAATTTTATTTCTTTTCAGTGTTCCAGAATTCATTGTTTATGCACCACATTCAGTGCTCCATGCAATATGTGCCTTCCATAAAACCCACCACCAGGCTCACCCAACCTCCTACCCCCCTCCCCTCCCAAACCCTCAGTTTGTTTCTCAGAGTCCACAGCCTCTCATGCTTCGTCTCCCCCTCCAATTTCCCCCAACTCCTTTCTCCTCTCTATCTCCCCATGTCCTCCGTGTTATTTCTTATGCTCCACAAATAAGTGAAACCATATGATAATTGACTCTCTCTGCTTGACTTATTTCCCTCAGTATAATCTCCTCCAGTCCCGTCAATGTTGATACAAAAGTTGGGTATTGGGACGCCTGGGTGGCTCAGTTGGTTGAGCAGCTGCCTTTGGCTCAGGTCATGATCCCAGCGTCCTGCGATCGAGTCCCACATTGGGCTCCTTGCTTGGCGGGGAGCCTGCTTCTCCCTCTGCCTCTGCCTGCCTCTCTGCCTGTGCTCGCGCGCTCTCTCTAACTAATAAATAAATAAAATCTAAAAAAAAAAGTTGGGTATTCATCCTTTCTGATGGAGGCATAGTACTCCATTGTATATATGGACCATATCTTATTTATCCATTCGTTTGTTGAAGGGCATCTTGGTAAGAAACCACTCCTGATAAACTTGTATGGTACGACAGAGCACATGACATAGAAATTCAGCTAGATTGTCCTCTCCTCATTCTCCTTTCACTTGTTAAAAATTTTCTTAAAGATTACTTATTTATTTATTTGACAGAAAGAGAGATCACAAGTAGGCAGAGAGGCAGGCAGAGTGAGAGGGGGAAGCAGGCTCCCTGCTGAGCAGAGATCCCGATGTGGGGCTCGACGATCCCAGGACCCTGAGATCATGTCCTGAGCTGAAGGCAGAGGCCTAACCCACTGAGCCACCCAGGCACTCCTCACTTGTTAAAAAGTTAAAAAAATTTTTTTACTTTGATTACTGTAGTTGACATGCCATGTTACATTAGTTTTAGGCGTACAACATAGTATTCAACAAGTCTGTGCATCATGCGGTGCGCATCACGTCCTTTCACTTCTGGTTCCTTCATCTCTTCTCTCTTTCTCTGTAATCTTGAGCACCTCCATTTGACCCTGCTACTCTTTCTGTTCCCAGGCTCTTGCTTTCTGTGAAGAAGCTTATTTGATTTCTTCAGTTCTTGTTTTGCAGAAGAACTTCAAAACGTTCAAAGGTAACAGCGATCTAACATTCCTAAAAGTTGAATTTGATCATTCCCCTGGTGGAAGTGACCTGCTGCGACAGTATTCCAAGCTGCTAGGATATCTCCTATAAAAGAGAGGTCAAAGTTAGTAAGGCTAGTAACAGTATCAATAACAATAACAATAAGGAAAGAACCCAAAAGTTGTACTGAAACTAAGAGTTATTTAAGAGCAGCTAGTGTTCACCCAGGGGTTTGAGATGTAATTAATGCCTTTCTTTTACGTATCCACTGGGAATATATTGAAATATGTATCTTATAATCTAAAACAGCCTTTTGCTTTTTGCAAGAAGAAATATAATCATATAAATGGAGATGAACTTCTCAGTGATAATATGCGCTATTGTCTTTTTGAGTAGAAACGTAACACGTAACATGTTTCACTAAAAGAGACCTATGAGATAATTTAGTCCTGTCCTCATTTTGTAAAGAAGGAAATTGTCTTCTAAGAGGTAATAGTTATTTTTTCATGGTGACACAGCTGAGCTGCGAGTTGTGGAACTGGGAGTTAGGACTCCTGACTCCTACTGCTCTCTTCTCCCTTTAAGAGTCAAGTCAACGAATTCTGCAGGCTGTTTGCTAAATTAAGGTATCTTACCCTGGGATCTTTGGAAGAGATTCGTAGAACTTCTTGTCATTTCAGGTAACTTTCACTGTGAATGTGCATTTTCCTCTAAGGGGAGGGCAGCTTTCAAAAGACTCAGAATAGCCTATGCACCCTCCACCCTGAAAAACAAGGTATAAAAACTTTTAAACTAAATAAATACTTGTTTTCTCAATACAAAAATCATGGATGAATGTTTCAGTGCTATATCCTCCTTACTTCTCTTATTTCTCCACATGGGAAGTCCGTCTAGCTTCACTTCTAGTTCAGCCATCCATGGAGAAGGCAAAGGACCACGGAGTGAAAAAAAATATTTCCTACACCTTGAACCTACATAATCAATTGTTCAGACAGCTTCTCTTACGTACTCTGCCCGTATAAGTGGTTTCTGTGTGCTCCCCGCTTATTCCACTCACTGCCCCCCCAACTCCTTCCTGAGCAGTCAGAAGTCTAACTTGTAAGTGTACTGTGTCAGAATAAGGCGGTTCTTGTAGAAAACTAAAGATCTCTTGGGAAAAAAATAGTAAAGGGTTTTTTTGTTTGCTGTTGTTATTTATCCATCTAAGTTCCTATATTATATATTTTTTAATATAATATATTAAATAATATATTATTATATATTATTTTAATATAATATATTAAATAATATATTATTATATATTATTCAAATATACAACAATATATATATTTTTGTAGCATGGTTGCCTGTTATCTCCACAGTTTTCTTTTCTCAGCTGATACAACACTGTTCTGTCTTCAGCGGGCTCGGACTTCTCTTTCTTCTCCCACCTGTTAATTCCAGATATCCCCAAGTCTTTAGTTCCTGACCTTCTTCATATATGTAACATACATTCATATACATTATACATATTCTCTTAGGGGATTCATCCTTTCTGAAAATTTATTTTTTAAAGTTATTTATTTATTTTTGAGAGAGAGAGTGTGTGAACATGAAAAGGAGGGGTGGGGCAGATGGAGAGGGAGAAGCAGACTCCCCCCTGAGTAGGGACCCTGATACAGGGCTTGATCCCTTGGCCCTGGGATCATGACCTGAGCTGAAGGCAGATGCTTAACTGACTGAGCCACGCAGGTGCCCCCCGCATTCTGAAAATTTAAATGTGTTCTCTCCACCAAGGAATCCCCAATCTGCCTTTCCAGCCCCTTTCTTAATGTCTTATATGTCCAACCAGTAAGATTTAAGCCCCATTTATTATAGACTCTTGCATTAAATACAGACCATCTCCATTTATCCTCAGATAAATTGAATCTCTGGTTTACAAATTGAATCTTCCTTCTATATTCCATGGGTCTAACAGTAGCCCCAAATTTTCCAGTCTCCAAATTCAGACGTTCGAACTGTTTTTTTTAAAGATATTATTTATTTATTTGACAGAGATCTCAGGTAGGTGGAGAGGAGTGCTATTTTCTGAGTGCTATGGAGGGAACCGAGATAAATGAGACTCTGTTTTAGCCCCCTAAGATGTTGCTATCTAAGAAGGAGTATGAAGAACATTTACAAAAAGACCTTAATAGAATTGGCAGGGACCACCCCTGGCTTCAGAATGCCTCAGTTAAGCCTTTCCATTATTGACGCTTGCCCAAATCCATGCTATTATATAGGATTCATTTCAGATTTTTCCATTCTACACATCTTACTTTATTTTTATCTTTATTTTCTTAGTTTGTCACTCATGGTCCTTCCAACTCCATGAATTACTTGATTTTTTTTTCTCTTTTCGGGGCCTATTGTGTAGAAGGATATGACCCCATAACCTTCCTGTTGATCCAGTGGAGATTTGGGTGAATACTGCTCTTTGGCAATCAGCATCAACCGGAAGATAACCTGAACATGCACTTTCCTACTTGAAAGCTGTGTTTAATTAACCAGAACTCTTCTCTCCAACTCTCTTTGCCTTTGAAAAGCTGAGATCATTTACTGCCTCAACTTTGGCTGTGTTTCTCTCCCTGGGGGAGGTCTGTCTTTTCAACTTAGACTAAATATGACCTTCTAGGGCTTGTAAGACATCTAAGTCACTTCTGAGTGTCCTTCGCTTCCCACCCAGAACACTTTGGTATGTTACAATCTGTGATAAAGTGATCCCTAAGTCCCAGTCAATGAAAGGGACATGGCGATGCAGTGAACAAAAAACTAGGCACAGTGTTTTGTAGCCCAATGTGAGAAGGAAAACTACCCAAACCTTAGCACCCAATGCCCAGTGATTTCTTGCTCTAGCAATATCCATAGTCTACTTCAGGAATTGTCATTGAGAACTTGGCTTGCCCGAGATTCCTATACTACTATCATGAATGTTTTATACGGCATCCCATCCTATGTGTTAACTGCTGTGTCACGAAATTGAGTGGAGAGAGGACAACAAATCACTCATGCCTAGTTTTTGAGCTTTTGCTAATTCCTATTCTCAGGCAAAAGGCTGCTAAAGTAAAAACTTATTCTTAAAACCAGGCATGTTTGTTGATATTTCCTTCCATTAATTAATACAAGAAAGCATCATTTTAACACTCTTTTTTTAAAAAAAAAAGAAATATATTTTATTCAACTCCTCTAATATCTTATGAGGTAACAGTTGTTGAAACATGATTTTGTTTATTTCAGGCTAAGAGTTTACAGATCATGTATAAATACACAACAAAAGAGAGGTAATAGCAACATTCTTGCTTGCGTCTTATTTTTAACTTGAAAGGTTATCAAATTGACTAATGAAACAAAGTTGGTGAATATGATTACCTTTGAAAGCACTCCATCTGGTCTGTGTGTTACTGAGTTGTGATTTTATATTTTGTATTCCAGAAAATCTTGCCTTTCATTTCTCTGTTTAGAAAACAGGAATTCAACATTCCTTCAAATACTCCTTCCTGTAACTGATGGTTGTGGGGGTGTGGTGCAGAGTGTAGGTCACTGAGAAGAATTATAAGGGTATAGTGACATCTACAGGTAGCTTGTATATTATTACGTAGGATGGACCTATGATCATTGGAGGAATGGATTGTTCTAAAAAGCCTCTCTGCCTTACATTCGTTCAAATACAATTTGCCTCTGGTAATCAGCAGAAAAGATTAGACGAATCATAGTGGAACAGCTGATTTAAGAGATCTTACTAAAATTAAAATTCCTGTAATAAAGGAGCATTGCTTTACCTAGTTTCTTATACCTACGTTATATTCATTTTTGAAATGAATATAGCAGTTTGATTGGCAGTTCATCTGGAAAATCCATATAAGGAATGCATATATACTTGATAAAAGTAGTCACGTCAAATTCATGGAAATACCAGAGAAAGAATATGCCAATTAGTAATTTAAAAAATTCATTTTTGGCACTCAGTGACAAAGAGCCAAAATATAACCATTCTATTCCAGTAGAAACAAGTAGTAACAGCTTAAGTTAACATTATGTCAGAAGTTATTCCTACATTATCTTAATGACAGAAGTAGAAAGAACAGTAACTGTGTGTTGGGGGTTGGGGTTGAATAATAAACTATAATCAACTCAGGCTCATTGGCATCAGTTATTTTCCTATCTGGATAAAAACAACAAATCAGGGAAATGAAAATTAATTTTAGGTTCCTGCTGGAGTGAGATTGTTTTAACTTTTGTATTTCTCACGGTGGCTAGATATACATAGTGAATGAGTGACGAACGTAGAAAAAATTGTAAAGATAGAAATTTGCTTTACAAGACTTGTTACTCTAATGTCTATTAATTTAGTAGAAAAGAATGAGAAGTTTAAGCATAATTGGGATTTAACAGATTTATCAGTATATGGTTTGTGCAAAGTGCAGCACAGATCTGCTTAAAGGTGGAAAACCTGACTGCCCTTCCAGTATTAACGTCAAAGGAGGGATACCTTAAAAAGATATCTTTTCCCCAACAGTTTCGAGTGTTTTTCCATTTCTGTGCTGTTGTTTTAGAATCTAGAGTATCTTTTCTTTCTGTGACATATGAATCCTACACAGCCCAAGTGTCCTGTTCTCTAAATCTTTCAGGGGTGAATCAAAACTAGAGTTATTTCTGGGGTGCCTGGGTGGCTCAGTGGGTTAAAGCCTCTGCCTTCAGCTCAGGTCATGATCTCAGGGTCCTGGGATCGAGCCCCACATCGGGCTCTCTGCTCAGCAGGGAGCCTGCTTCCCCCCTTCCCCGCTGCCTGCCTCTCTGCCTACTTGTGATCTCTGTCTGTCAAATGAATAAACAAAATCTTTTAAAAAAATAGAGCCATTTCTTCCTTTTTGAATTCTAGGAATACTCTCTTATGTCACGTGTCATCTTTTATCCTTGCTATTAAAAGTATTTATGTATCTCTTTTAGTTCTCCTGAAATATCTGAGGGCAGGGAGAATTATGGACAACTTTATTGTTTTTTTGCCTTGTATATATTGGGTGCGCACTAAATATTTGTCTAATTAATGAAGTAAAAGACTCATCCCAGGGAAGTTGAATAACAATTAAAGAATTAGAGGATAAGATAGTATTTCCAAACATGAATTCACAAGGTCCTTGGTTTGTCCTTAACTGTGGTCCTTAAACACAGTTTAGGATTTCACCTGTGTGCTTATCTGTGAAGGATGAACAGGGTTAAACACACAGACACTGCAGAGAGAGGGAAGCAGTAGGACAGTCTGAATTCCCTCCTTTTGGCATGGGGAAAAAAATGTACGAATTTCCAGCAATCGCTGCCAAGATTACCTGGCAAGAGAAATTTTGCTAATATCCCAGTCGAGGAGGCTGGCTCCTGGGTTGGACAGCTCATCAAGCAGAGGCTATGATGTTCTGTTACATGGGGGCCTGTCCTGTTAGGGAACAGCATGGTAGAGAGGCTTCTTGGAGACCCATGAAGAATTTATATGTGTGTCCAATGAAAAGATCAGTAATTTGGGCACTGCTACACGGATTGCATCTTCAGCCTGTCAACATTAGAGAAGCAAGATTAACCTCAGGGTTTAAACTTTAAAGAGATTGAGGACAGAGGTATCTCAGAGCCAGACCTTGCCTACACCTCCTAGCTCAAAACCCACAGTCAGGCCTTCCACTCAAACCTCACCTGAGAATAAGGGGAAAAGATGAGATTTAAAAGAACTTTGAAATCGATGCTTTAACTTGAACCAAATTTTAGTAACTAAACGTGGCCATAAAGCTATGGAGTCTTTATGGGATCACACTGCTCTACCAGAAAGGGAAGGGGTGTAAGAGAAGACAGTAACTGAAAACACTACAGCCACCTTAGATACCACCAAACTCAAACTTTTCCATAAACAAGTTACATTATTCAACAAAGGATTGTCGTTGTCTGCTAGGGCTGCCATTAAAAAATACCAAAGATTGGGTCACTTAAATAACAGAAATTTATTTTCTCACAGTTTTAGATGCTGGAAAGTTCAAGATTGAGGTTCTAGTAGGATTCAGTGAATGCTGAGATATATCAGGAATTCCTGAGTCTTCACATACTGAAGAGAAAGGGAAAGTTAGGAAAGAAAGGGATCTGTGGTGTTTCTCCCTCTTTTTTTTCTTAATTTAATTTTTTTTCAGTGTTCCAAAATTCATTGTTTATGCACCACACTCAGTGCCCCATGTAATCCGTGCCCTCCTTAATACCCACCACCAGGCTCACTCAACACCCCACCCCCACCCCTCCAAAACCCTCAGTTTGTTTCTCAGATTCCACAGTCTCTCATGGTTCATCTCCCCCTCTGATTTCCCCCAACTCCCTTCTCCTCTCCATCTCCCCATATCTTCCGTGTTATTCCTTATGCTCCACAAATAAGTGAAACCATGTGATAATTGACTCTCTCTACTTGCCTTATTTCACTCAGCATAATCTCTTCCAGTCCCATCCGTGTTGATACAAAAGTTGGGTATTCATCCTTTATGATGGAGGCATAATACTCCATTGTATATATGGACCGTATCTTCTTTATCCATTTGTCTGTTGAAGGGCATCTTGGTTCGTTCCAGTTTGGCCACTGTGGCCATTGCTGCTATGAACATTGGGGTACAAATGGCCCTTCTTTTCACTACATCTGTATCTTTGGGGTAAATACCCAGTAGTGCTATTACAGGGTCATAGGGTAGCTCTATTTTTAATTTCTTAAGGAATCTCCACACTGTTTTCCAAAGCGGCTACAACAATTTGCATTCCCATCAACAGTGTGAGAGGGCTCCCCTTTCTCCACATCCTCTCCAACACTTCTTGTTTACTGTCTTATTGATTTTGGCCATTCTAACTGGTGTAAGGTGGTATCTCAATGTGGTTTTGATTTGAATCTCCCTGATGGCTAATGATGATGAACATTTTTTCATGTGTTTGTTGGCCATTTGTGTGTCTTCTTTGGAGAAGTGTCAGTTCATGTCTTCTGCCCTTTTTTTTGACATGATTATCTGTTTTGTGTGTGTTGAGTTTGAGGAGTTCTTTATAGATCTTGGATATCAGCCCTTTGTCTGCAGTGTCATTTGCAAATATCTTCTCCCATTCCGTGGGTTGCCTCTTTGTTTTGTTGACTGTTTCCTTTGCTGTGCAGAAACTTTTGATCTTGATGAAGTTCCAAAAGTTCATTTTCCTTTTGTTTCCTTTGCCTTTGGGGACATGTCTTGAAAGAAGTTGCTGTGGCCGGTGTTGAAGAGGTTACTGTCTATGTTCTCTTCTAGGATTTTGATAGATTCCTGCCTCACTTTGAGGTCTTTTATCCATTTTGAGTTTATCTTTGTGTATAGTGTAAGAGAATGGTTGAGTTTCCTTCTTCTATACATAGCTGTCCAATTTTCCCAGCATCATTTACTGAAGAGACTGTCTTTTTTCCACTGGATATTTTTTCCTGCTTTGTCAAAGATTAGTTGACTATAGGTTTGAGGGTCCATATCTGGGCTCTCTATCTGTTCCACTGGTCTATGTGTCTGTTTTTATGCCAGTACTATGCTGTCTTGGTGATCACAGCTTTGTAGTAAAGCTTGAAATCAGGCAACGTGATGCCCCCCGTTTTGTTTTTCTTTTTCAACATTTCCTTAGCAGTTCGAGATCTCTTCTGGTTCCATACAAATTTTAGGATTGTTGTTCTAGCTCTTCGAAAAATGCTGGTGGAATTTTGATCGGGTTGGCATTGAAAGCATAGATGGCTCTAGGCAATATAGACATTTTAACCATGTTTATTCTTCTGATCCATGAGCATGGAATGCTCTTCCATCTTTTTGTGTCTTCTTCAGTTTCCTCCATGAGTGTTCTGTAGTTCCTCGAGTACAGATCCTTTACCTCTCTGGTTGGGTTTATTCCCAGGTATCTTATGGTTCTTCATGCTATAGTAAATGGAGTCAATTCTCTAATTTCCCTTTCTGTATTTTCATTGTTAGTATATAAATGTATAAGAGAGTGTATAGTGTATAAGAAAGCAACTGATTTCTGTACATTGATTTTGTATTCAATCTTGTTACTAGATGTTGGTCTATTAAGGTTGTCAGTTTCTTCCTGTTTCAGTTTTGGAAGTTTATATGTTTCCAGGAATGCATCCATTTTATCTAGGTTGCTTAACTTATTGGCATATAACTGTTGATAATAATTTCTGATGATTGTTTCTATTTCCTTGGTGTTAGTCATGATCTCTCCCTTTTCATTCATAATTTCATTAATTTTCTTTTGGATTAGTTTGACCAATGGTTTATCGATCTTATTGATTCTTTCAAAAAAACCAGCTTCTAGTTTCATTGATGTGTTCTACTGTTTCTCTAGTTTCTATTTCATTGATCTCTGCTCTAATCTTGATTATTTCCCTTCTTGTGTGTGGGGTTGGCTTAATTTGTTGTTGATTTTCCAGTTCTTTAAAATGTAAAGAGAGCTGTTGTATTCTGGATTTTTCCTTTTTTTTTGGAATGAGGCTTAGATGGCTATGTATTTCCCCCTTAGGACCACCTTTGCCATATCCCATAGGTTTTGGACTGATGTGTCTTCATTCTCTTTAGTTTCCATGAATTGTTTAAGTTCTTCTTTGATTTCCTGGTTAATCCAAATATTCTTAAGCAGGGTGGTCTTTAGCATCCAAGTGTTTGAATTCCTTCCAAACTTTTTCTTGTGGTTGCGTTCCAGTTTCAAAGCATTGTGGTCTGAGAATATGCAGGGAATAATCTCAATCTTTTGGTATCGGTTGAGCCCTGATTTGTGACCCAGTATGTGGTCTATTCTGGAGAAAGTTGTATGTGCACTCGAGAAGAATGAGTATTCTGTTGTTTTAGAGTGGAATGTTCTGTATATATCTATGAGGTCCATTTGGTCCAATGTGTCATTCAATGTTCTTGTTTCTTTATTGATTTTCTGCTTGGATGATCTGTCTATTACTGAGAGTGGCGTATTAAGATCCCCTACTCTTAACATATTCATATCAATATGACTCTTTATCTTGATTAACAGTTGTCTTATGTAGTTGGCTCCTCTCGTATTGGGGGCATAAATATTTACAATTGTTAGATCTTCTTGGTGGATAGACCCTTTAAGAATGATGTAGTATCCTTCTTTATCTCTGACTACAGTCTATAGTTTAAAGTCTAATTTATCTGATATGAGAATCACTACCCCAGCTTTCTTTTGAGGACTGTTGGCATGAAAGATGCTTCTCTGTCCTTTCACTTTCAGTCTGGATTTATCTTTAGGTTCCAAATCGGTCTCTTATAGACAACATATGGACAAGTCCTGTGGTTTTATCCAATCTGCAACCCTGTACCGTTTTATGAGAGTGTTTAGGCTGTTCACCTTGAGAGTGATTATTGAAAGTTATGTTTTTATTGACATCATGTTGCCTGTGATGTCCTTGTTTCTACAGATTGTCTGTCAATTTCTGTTCTATGACACTCTTGGGTCCTTTCTTCTTTTATAGAACCCCCCCTCCATAATATTTGTTGTAGTGCCGGCTTGGTGGTACATATTCTTTTAAACCTTGCTGGTATTGGAATCTCTTTATCTCTCCATCCATTTTCAATGTCAACCTTGATGGATAAAGTAATCTTGGCTGCATGTTTTTCTCATTTATTGCCCTGAGTATGTCTTGCCAGCCCTTTCTGGCTTGCCAGGTTTCTGTGGACAGGTCTGACATTATTCTGATGGACCTTCCTTTGTGTGTAAGGAATCTCTTCCCCCTAGCTGCCCTCAGAAGCTCTTGTCTAAAATTATGATTCATCAGTCTCATAATCAAGTGTCTCGAGGTCTTTCTAGATTCGTTCATCTTGGGGGGTGTACTTTCTATCTCTAGGACATGAATGCTTGTTCCATGCCCCAGATTGGGAAAATTTTCATCCAGAATTTGTTCAACTGTATCTTCTATCCTTCTCTCTGTTTTCACCCCCTCAGGGATCCCAATAATTCTGACATTGGAACGTTTCATGGTATCATTCATTTCCCTAATTCTGTTTTCATGGCTTCTAAGCTGTTTCTTCCATGCCTCCTCCTGATCCTTTTTCTCTATCAGTTTGTCCTCTAGATCACTAATTCTGTCTTCTGCCTCGGTTACCCTACCTGTTAGAGTATTTGGATTAGATTGGATCTCATTGATAGCATTTTTAACTTCTTCCCAGGAGGCTTGCTTTCACTTCTACCCTTAGAGATTCTATGTTGTTGCTAATGGTTTTCTCCAACCTAGCCATTGCCTGGATAATTGTTACCCTGAATTCCCTTTCTGGCATACTGTTTATGTCCGTATCCAATAGCTCTGATGGAGAGGGCATAGTCTCTGAATTTTTCCTCTGTTGGGTGTTCCTCATCCTCGTCATTTTGGTGAGAGGTCATTGAGGGGATGTATAGCTGTATATATCAGCCACAATCCAGGCAAGGTGCACCCAGGAATGCTTCTGAGTAATCGGAAGTCACCACCAAAAAGAAAAAAGAGAGAGAGGAAAAAAAAGAGAGAAGACTCAGCCAGAATGGGCCCCAAAGGTAAGATCTATAAAGTATACAAACAAAAACGGACAAATAAAAAGACAAACCAAAGTAAATGATGAGAAAAAAAAAGAACCCAGCCAAAATGAACCCCAAGGATAAGATTTATATAATACCAGAACAGAAACAAATACACGGAAACACTGACAGAAGAAAAAGATGGAAGGGTGGTTATAAATCTTCGACATGGTAAGGAAGGTTATTTTGATTCTTCCTGGGTGTATCTTGATATCTTTGTTAAAGGACTCAACTTTCCAGAGATACAGGAAGATTAAAATTGGTTTATATATAGGGATAGTATTGATTAGGAAAGAGGATTACCTTGAAGCTTATATCGATATATTTAAAAAAATAGAAAAGAAAAATACAGGTATATGTGTGAAAAAACTTCAAGTTAAAAGGTTATTATGGAATATGTGGTATTAAACCTCTAGTTGTAATGGCAAGTAGGTTAAACTATTAAAAAGAACAAGAATAAAATAAAGTTAAAAAAAAAAGAACAAGAATAGTGAGAACAAATTAAAAATAAAAGTTGTATCTATGAAATATACAGGTTTCAGGGCAATACAGGGAGCTTAATATATTGTTTTCTCCTGATGTTGGGGTTTACAGTTTTATAGGGACCCTGTGGTGGTTGTCTCTCATTCTTTTGGCTGTCTTTCTGGGCAAGGGGCCTGCCTCATTGTTTTTCAGTGAGTCTTGCTTGGGTTGAGTCCTCCTGCCCCCTATCAAGGGGCTGGGCTCTGTGGAAACCAGTTTTTCAGGCTTTTGTTCTCTGGAGGTTTTTGTTCTTTGGGGGCTTTTTGCAGCTTTTCGGAGGTTTAGTGTAAAAGCAAACTGCACCCAATGCGCTCTGGGACCTCCATCTCAGAGAGAAGCATCCCCTCTGGGTGGTCCAGACATACAGACTCCCCCTCTGCAAACTCTGCTGAGCTGTGCAACTTCCCACCAGCAGTGCACGTCCCCAGCCTCCATCTCAGGGGTTGCCCGAAGTGCCCGCTTGCCTCTGCACCGCCATGTCACTAAAACCGCAAGTGGTATAGGTCCAGGGAGCCCGCTTCCAGTGGCTGTCTTTGCCATGACTGCTGCCTGGGGTCCAGACCTCACAGTTGCACAGGTTGCCACCTAGGGATCCCAATCAGAGATCGAGTGGAGTTTCTTCAGGCCCGGGTGGGAGAGTCCAGACCCTCGGTGGTCCTAGAGACTGCCAGCTAGCACCTGCAGGGAGCTTTCTCAGGTGTGGGTGGGGAGTGGGTCAGACCCCGATCATGCAGTGCACACAGAGTGCAAAAGTTCTAGGGAGCGCAGGCTGGCACCATCGCCAAAGTCCCTCATGCAGTGTCAGGAGTGCGCCCAGCTGAGCAGTGGTGCAAGCTGTGCAACCCTGGGGACTCCCGGACCAGGAGCTGGCAGCTCTGTCGCACTCTCCTTGGCATGGGTGGTCGCCGGTGGTGGCCGTCCTGGGTCCGTGGGCTTAGGCCTGTGCCCGTGACCACCCATTCCCCCAGTTGCCCCTTAAGATCTTTTGCTCTTTTTAAGTGCTTTTAACCAGACTCCAAATTAATGCTGGTCCCCAACCACAGGGTACTTTTGTGTTGGGGTATTACTTTCCAATGGGTTGGTTCTAGTGGCTCCCTCCCCCTTCTGTTTATCCTCCTGTATCAGTATGAGCGTTCCCACTCCACTTTACCTCTCCAGTGGTGTCTTCTGCCTCTGTAGAGATCTAGAAGTGTATAATCCCACATCTCAGGCTGATTTCATGGGTGTCCATAGTGTTCTGATAGATAACTAGTTCACTTTAGGGGACTGGTTGAAACAGGGTCTCCTACTTCTCTGCCATCTTGCCCCTCCTCCCAGTGTTTCTCCCTCTTTTATAAGGACACCAGTTCTGTCAGATGAGAGCTCCACCCTCATGACCTCATTTGACCTTAACTACCTTCTTAGGGTTTATCTCCAATACAGTCACATGGGGATTAGGGCTTCAACATATGAATTTTTGGAGGGCACAGTTCAGTCCATAGTTAGGACCTCTTGACATGTGGCACAACTGTTTAGAGACATAATAGGATGGAGAAAACCAGGCTAGAAAATAATTGTTTTATGCCAAGGTCAGAGCATTGCAATTTCAAATGGAAGCAAGAACTTTTAGGCCCTCATTACATCTTGGTTGTAAGCAGAAGCCCACAGCTACAGCCAGAATAGTAGGAAAACTTTAGATTGAACCTGATGAATTAGGGAAATTGGAGGGGGAGATGAACCATGAGAGACTGTGGAGTCCAAGAAACAAACTGAGGGTGTTAGGGGAAAGGATGGGTTAGCCCAGTGATGGGTATTAAGGATGGCACGTATTGCATAGAGCACTAGGTGTTATATGAATCATGGAACACTATATCAAAAATTAATGATGTACTGTATGGTGACTAACATACAATAATAATAATAGAAGAAAGTGATGAATTGCTGGAGGCTCAGTGTAGACTAGTTTGAGAGAAACTCCAAAGGGGACTTTTCTTAGGGGCCTCCCCACCTTTTCCTGAGTTTTACCTCTAGGAGCCCTGCCAAGTTCTCAGTGAAATCTCAGAAAAATCCCTTCATACTTTAGGAAGAGAAAGAGAGGAAAATAACACTTCTAAAACACCCCCAGAGCCCTCCGTTCTCCTTAACGAGGCCCTTTCTCAAGGGAAATTATTTTGCTAGAGCTTAATCACCTAGAATTATACCAAAGCCTAACTGACATGGGGGAAGGGACATATCCAAGCCAACTCTCTCTACCCTTCCATATGGTGGAAGGGTTCACTTAAAGGCTAAGACCTAACCGCAGGACTATAGAATGCTTCCCCTCCCCCCACGCCTTACCACCATATCAATAGGGTTCATGTATAATAAGGAGGATTATAGCTAAAAGAACTGGATGCCTATTTAAGATGTTGCTAGGAAAACCCAAAGGCAATAAGGGAGAAAAAAACAAGGATACTAAAGGAAATTACAGCCTCTGCCACCACAATTATAGCAAGCAGTAAACATAGTCTAACTCCTAGGCAGATAAACCTAAAACTCTCACTATCTCAGTTCCTTTTACCTGGTATATCATGTTTGGCTTTCAACAAAAAGTCTGTAAGGCAT
The DNA here is from genome assembly GCA_003697995.1 of Taxidea taxus jeffersonii. Lineage (NCBI taxonomy): Eukaryota > Metazoa > Chordata > Mammalia > Carnivora > Mustelidae > Taxidea > Taxidea taxus. Next base: position 26,067 of record ML096545.1, read on the forward strand.
GCTAAAAGACAAGAAGCACAGTCTGAATGGGCAAAGTAAGTATCAGAACCAGATTCATATATAGCAGAGATTGTGCAATTATCAGACTGGGAATTTAAAATAATTATGATTAATATGCTAAGGTCTCTGACGAGAAAAGTGGACAAAATGCAAGAAAAGATATGTAACGTAAGCAGAGGGATAGAAACTCTAAGAAAGAATCAAAAGAAAATTCTAGAAATCAAAAACACCAAAAGAAATGAAAACTGTCCTTCATGGATTTATGTGTAGACTGTAACCGGTCAAGGAAAAAAGCAGTGAGCTTGATGTTATATCAATAGAAACTTCCAAAACTGAAATACAAAGAGAAAAATAGAATGAAAAAGTCTGAATAGAATATTCAAGAATTGTAGGACAATTACAAAAAGTGTAACATATATATAGTATCAATATTGGAAGTAGAGGAAAGAGGAACAGAAAAAATATGTGAAGTTTTAATGGTAGATAATTTTCCAAAATTAAACATAGACACCAAGCCACAGGTCCAGGAAGCTCAGAGCAGAAGCAGGATAAATACCAGAAAAATCGACAACTAGGCATATCCAAACTGTAGAAAACTCAAAAATAAGAGAAAGTCCTAAAATAAGCCAGTGGGGAAAATGCTTGCCTATAGAAGATCAAGGATCGGAATTAGATAGGACTTCCTTTCAGAAACCATGCAAACAAGAGGAGAATGAAGTGAAATATTTAGAGTATTGAAAAAAACCAAACCACTAACCTAGAATTCTGTATCTAGCAAAGATCCTTCAAAAGTAAAGGAGAAATAAAGACTTTCTCAGACAAACAAAAATTGAGGAAATTTGTCAACAGTTGACCTGCTTGCAAGAAATGTTAAAAGTTTTTTCAGAGAGAAGGAAAATGATGGGGGTCAGAAACTTGGCTCTATACAAAGAAAGAAGGACTGTTAGAGAAGGAACAAATAAAAGTAAAACAAATTCTTTTCTTTTTCTTATTTTAATTGATCTAACAGATAATTTGTTCAAGATAATATTAGCAACAATGTTTTCAGTGTGAAACCATTCAATAGTGAAACCATGGATGACAGCTATGTAGTAAGGGATGGAAGAAGGAATTGAGAATGCTGTTATAAGGCACATGCCCTACCTGTGAGGGCATATAATATTTGAATGTGGACTTGGATTAGTTGTAAATGTATATTTCAAACTTGAGGGCAACTACTAAGAAGTTTTAAATTTTTTTTAGGTATAACTGATAACACTAAGGAGAGAAAATGGGATCATATAAAATGTTCAGTTAAAACCAGAGAAGGCAGAAAAAGAGTGGAAGACAAAAATAGAAGCAAACAAAAAAGGACAATGAATAGACAACTATTGCAAATATAGCAGATATTAACCCAAATATATCAGTAATCACTTTCAATGTGAATGGTCTAAATACACTAATTAAAAGAGACTTTAAGGGGCACCTGAATGGCTTAGATGGTTGAGCATCTGCCTTTGGCTCTGGTTGTGATCTTGGGGTACTGGAATCCAGCCCCACATCAGACTCCCAACTCAGCAGGGAGTCCGCTTCTCCCTCTCCCTCTGCCTGCCGCTCCCCCTTCTTCTGATCTCTCCTTCTCTCAAATGAATAAATAAAATATTTAAAAATATATTTAATAAATAAATAAAGGAGACTTTAAGAGTAAATAAAAACCAAGGCCAAACTAAATGCTGTGTGCAAGAAACCCATGTTAAACATAAAGACAGATGAATTTAGTGTAAAGGGTTGGAGAAAGACATACCTGGCTGGCAAAAGAAATAAAGAAAAGAAAGAAAGAAAGCTGAAGTAGCTATAGTAATTTTGGGGAGAGCAGACTTCATAGCAAGGAAAGCTACCACTGATAGAGAGGTGCATTACATAATGATAAAAGGGTTGATTTTTCCAATAAAACCTAACAGTCTTTAATGTGTCTGTACTTACTAACAGAGCATCAAAATACGTGAGGCAGAAACTGATAAAATGCAGGGGAAAATAGATAAATCCACTACTATAATTGGAGGCTTCAATACCTATCAGTAGTTGACAGATTCAACAAGCAGAAAATCAGTAAGGACATAGCTGAACTGAATAGTACCATCAATCACTCGGATCTAAATGACATTTATAAAATACTTGGTCCAACAATGGTAGAATATACATTCTTCTCAAGTGCACATGAAACATTCACCAAGGTAGACCACTTCTGGGCCATAAAACACACTTTAACAAGTATGAAAGAATAGATACCATGAAGGTATGCTCTCAGACCACAGTGGAATTAAAATAGAAATCAATAATAGATGGCTGGGAAATCACAAAATATTTAGAGTAAGAAATATAATTCTAAATAGATAAAGAACTCAAAAAAATTAAAATATTGTAACTAAATGAAAATGAAAATAAAGACTCTCAAAATTAGTGAGATGTGTCAAACCCAATGTTAGAGGGAAATTCATAGCATTGAATGCATATATTAAAAAAAAGATCTAAAATCAATAATGTGTCTTTCACCTTAGGAAAACTAGAAAAATAAGGATAAATTAAATATAAGGTAAGCAGAAAACAATATAAAAATAAGAGCAAAAATCTTTGAAATTGAAAAAAAGAAATCAAAAGCAAAAAGTCAATGAAAATAAAATGTCAAAACATCTAGTCAGCCTAACCAAGAAAAAAAGAGATAAAACACAAATTAATCATTTCAGACATGAAAGAGGAGCTATCACTACTGATGCCACAGATATTAAAAGAATAATAAAAGGCTATTTTGAGTAACTTCATACCCACAAAGTTGACAACTTAGATGAAATGGGCCAATTCTTTGAAAGACACCTCTACTAAAACACAGGGAAAAATAATCTGAATAGGCCTATAATATTAAAGAAATTGAAACCAGTAATTCATAACCTTCTAAAGCAGAAAGTACTAGGCCCAGATGGTTTCATTAGTGATTTTTACCAAGCATCTAAGGGACAAAGGACACCAATTCCTATAGTCTGTTCCAAAAAGTAGAAGTAAAATAGATACCTACTAACTCATTCTCTGAGGCCAGTGTTATTCTAGTACCCAAAGAGGCAGACATTATAAGGAAGGAAAACTACAAACCAGTATCTCTCAGGACCATAGATGTGAAAATTCTTAGTAAAATATTTGCAAATCAAATCCAACAATCTATGCAAAGGATTATATACTACAACCAAATGTAATTTATTTCAGGTATTCAAGGGCAGTTCAAGCTATGACACTCAATTAATGTAACCCATTATATCAACAGACTAAAGAAGAAAATAATCACATGATCATATCAGTAAATACAGGAAAAGCACCTGACAAGATCCAGCACTCATTTACAATAAACTCTCAGTAAACTAAAAATAGAGGGGAAGTTTCTTCAACTTGATAAAGAACATCTACAAAAATACTACAGCTAACAGCCTTCTTAATGGTGGGAAACTAGAAGCTTTCACCCTAAGTTGGGGAACAAGGCAAGGATGTCCCTTCTCACCACTCCCTAACAAAATTTTACTGGAACACCTATCTAATGCACTAAAGATGAGACAAGACAAGAGAACTGGATGCAGAGTGGGAAGAAGGGAATAAGACTGTCTTTGTTCACCTGATAAAGTGTTGTTTTCCAAAATATACAAAGAACCTTTAGACCTCAACAACAAAATGAACAACCCAATGAAGATGTTGGCAAAAGATCTGAGCAGATACTTCACCAAAGAAGATACAAATGGCAAATAAATACAGGAAAAGATGCTCCACATCATATGTCATTAGGGAATTGCAAATGATAACAAGGAGATACCAACACTATTAGATTGGCCAGCTCTTGGCCTGACCAAAATCTGAAAGACTGACAACACCAAATGCTGGTGAGGATGTGAAGCAATAGCTGCTCTCATTCATTGCTGGTGATGATGCAAAATTGTAAGACCCCTTTGGAAGACAAGTTGCAAGTTTCTTATAAAACTAAACATAGTCTTACCATACAATATAGCATTTGTGCTCTTTGGTATTTATTCAGATGATTTGAAAACATATGTCCATACAAAAACCTGCACAGTGATGTTTATAACAGATTTATTTATAATTGTCAAAATCTAGAAGTAATCAATATGTCTTTCAATAGGTGAATGGGTAAACAAATTGTGATACAATCATACAATGGAATATTATTCAGAGATAGCAAGACATGGGATACCAAGCCATGAAAAGTACAGAGGAAATTTAAATGCATAGTGCTACATGAAAGAAGTAAATCTGGGAAAGGCTACATTCTCTGTATGATATCTTGGAAAAGGCAAAACTATGGAAACAGTAAAAAAAAAAAATCATTGGTTGCCAAGGGTTGAGGGAAAGGGGAACAATGAATAGGTGGAGCATAAAGGATTTTTTGGAGCAGTGAAACTCTTGTCCGATACTGTAATTGTGACATTATCCGTTTGGCAAGCCCCATGAAACTACACAACACAGAACTTTTCCTTAATGTAAACTATGAACTTTACTTAATAAAAATGTTATCTCCCATCCAAGTACTAACCAGGGCATTTGAAGGGGCACATGCACACCAATGCTTATAGCAGCAATGTCCACAATAGCCAAACTATGGAAGAAGCCCAGATGTCCAACAACAGATGACTAGATAAAGAAGATGTGGTGTATATATATGCAATGGAATACTATTCAGCCATCAAGAAATGAAATCTTGCCATTTGCAACAGTGTGGATGGAACTAGAGGGTACCATGCTAAATGAAATAAGTCAGTCAGAGAAAAATGCCATATGATCTCACTCATACGTGGATTATAAGAAATAAAACAGGTGAACATAGGGGAAGGGAGGGAAAACATAAGAGGAAAACAGAGAGGGAGACAAATCATAAGATCCTCGTAACTATAGGAAACAGAGGGTTGCTGGATGGGAGGTCAGTGGAAAGATGGGATAACTAGGCGGTGGGCAGTAAGGAAGGCACATGATGTAATGAGCACTGGATGTTAGATGCAACGGATGAATCACTAAATTCTACCCCTGAAACTAATACTACAGTATATGTAATTTAAATGGAATTTAAATTAAAAAGAATGTATTAGTATTCATCAATTATAATAAATGTGGCACATCAATGGAAGATGTTAAAAATAAAGTAAACTTTTGCAAGGATGGGGTATATGGAGACTCTCTGTACTTACTATTCAATTTAAAGTAAATACATACATACATCCTTACAGAATAGTTTCCATATGCGGGGGAGGGCAGTGCACACCTAGATTAGTCACTGGAGCTGCAAACCAGGAGCAGAGATTTGGTAGCTGATTCATCTCCTTCATTGTAACTGGCAAAGAGACAGTCTTTGACTTGTGGCGTGTTCCAGAATAACCAGGGTCTTTCCTTTCTTTCTACCTTTGCTGCCCTCTTCTCTCAGAAGGGCCTTATTTTAGTGGTTTCCAAGATGAAGTGCCGCCACCTCATTGAAACTTCCTCTGAACAGTCTGAGATCTCTCCATGCTTCCATTTCTTCTTCCACTGAATTGCCATGAAGGATTTATTATGTTGTGTTGTTATTATTTGTATCTCTATTTCCCCAGTAGTCTATGAACTTCTTGCTGACAGGACTCAGATGTTTTTTTTTTAAATATCATGTTAACTTAATAAATGTTTGCATGAAAGTTTGAATGAACAAGAAAGACAACAACAAAAAAACCTAACTGCATGTGCTCCATATTATGGATAAACAAGAACATTTTTAAAGGTGATATTCTAAATATGTACCAGTCAGTGTGGCAGAACTTTTCTGTAAGTTAATACTCTTGTCTGTAAACTGAAGATTTACATAATTGGATAGCCCATCAAAAAGATTAGAATAGTTAACATATGTGAATTGTCCATATATTCAAAGCATTTATTGAGTAAGTTTTTCTAGTAAAAATAAGCTGTGAAGTCATTGCATTATGTGCACACCAAATAGTTTATTAGCTAGACCAATAGCTCCTTGAGAGCAGGGATCATTATGCTCTTGACACCACCAGTAGAGCTTGAATATAAATGGTCTAGCCCATTAGAAGGTGTCTAAAATATACTTATTAAAAGAATGGTGAGGGGCGCCTGGGTGGATCAGTGAGTTAAGTGTGTGCCTTGGGCTCAGGTCATGATCCCAGGTGGCTGAGATCGAGCACCCTGGCGAGCTCCCTGCTCTCCCTGTCCTTCCCTCTGCTAGTGCTCTCTTGGGCACTCTCTCTCTCTCTCTCAAATAAATAAATGAAACAAGATGGGATTGGGAGGAAGACAAACCAAAAGAGACTCTTAATGTCATAAAACAAACTGAGAGGGGTGGGGGGGAGAGGGGTTGGAAGAGGGGGGTGGGGTTATATTATATGTTTAAATAAAAAAAAATAAATTAAAAAAAATCTTTTTAGAAAATGGTGATTAATTGGAGGAAGGAAAGAAAGAAGGAAGGAAGGTGAAAGGATTTGTATAGATCACCACTGTCCAGTAGCATTTTTTATACTGGCAGAAATGTGTTTTATCTGTGGTGTGCAGTCCAGTGTGGGAGCCATATATGACTGCTGAACACTTGAAATAGGGCATGGTGCAGCAAAAGAACTAGGTTGTTCATTTTGTTTAATTTTGATTCCTTTAGATTTAAATTTCAGTAACTAAGTGTGGCTGGTGGCTCCTGTTTTGAATAGCACAGGTAGGTACACTTTTTTTCAATTAAGAAAATTCAGTGCTTTAAAAAAAATCTGTTGAGTAAGTCATTATTGAGTCTACTACATTTAAGAAATAACTTTGAATATTCTGGGTATTAAAGAAGTAGAATCTGTGCCCCTCCTCTTGGAAATTCATTTGAGAGAGAAGAAAAATGTCTATTGAACAATTAATTAACAACTGAAATGTAACCTCTACGCATAACCTGTAGACAGGACTTGGAACTGTAAGTAAGGCTACTTTCAAATGCAAGTGGAAGGCAATGAAGAAAATTGTACATATAGAAACGAAAAGAAGTTAACAAACATGCGGAGAAGTCTTTAAAAGGCATGGGAAAAGAAAATTATATGTGACCTAAACTCTGTTTTTATTCTTACCTACCAAAAAATTTGAAATACTAATAGTGTCTTAGCAAGGTTTCAAGTAATATCTTGAGCTGTTCTTACTTTATCCATCCTGACACAATCTGGACAGTTTGAGGCCTTTATTTGAATAAATGTCCACAGCCAGCTAAAAATGTTCATTACTGAAGGAGAACTCAGCAGTTGAAAAAAAAAAAAAAAGATCACCAAACATTTTCATGGAAGTTCCAGGTTATTGATGGACTTCTGATTTGTATATTTGAATTTAAATGGAAAACACTTTCTTCTGTCTTCTGAGAAAGCCTTATTTTCCAAGAGTTTAACACTTGTTAATGAAGTGCTACCAAGACATCAGTGTGGTAACAGTGCATTCCCAATTCAGCTCCTCATCAGAATCACTTGAGGCTTCTTGTTTTCAAATCTAGATTATAAGGCTCCTCTTAATTCAGGGGTTGCCATGGGCCTGGAAATCTGTATTCTTCATAAAGCCCCCAAGTGATTTTTATTACCAGCGGAAATGGAACCCACTGATTTTTAAGAATGCAGAGGTTCTTCTGTCCATTGCTTTCCCTCAACTAGTACTGTGAGACTGGAATGAACCCACCACCTCCCTAGTGCTGATTCATGTTTTCCCATGCCCAGGGTTTTCATTTCCTATCTCATTCCCTCCCATCGTGCACAGATCCACTTTTCCCCTGTATCATCCGTGTGACTCTCTATAGCATGATTGTGTTCCCCAGACATGGAAGTGGACTCAGAATTTCACACAGATCTCCTCTGATTTAAACAGAGCTCTTTTAAGTTCAGCTACATTTAGTTCTTAATTTACATTATAATATCTTTTGTACCTTTTGTTGCTTGTTTGATATTGTTCTAGATTTTGATTACCTAGTGGTTTTTGTCGTTAAAGAAGGATGGTCTTGATTGCTCTGAGTGGGGAGTCCATTTTGTTCTCCAGGTAGCAGAACTGGGTCATCTTCAGTCAGGAAAGCCATCTTCAGTCACTGAAATCCAGGGAAGCCTTAGGTCTACCAATGTGAACTTGGAAACACAGTTGATATAATTCAGAACCTAAGGCCCCGATCTCTCTAGATCACAGATACTTGATCTAGACCTCTAGCTTGCGGTCCCAAATAGCCCATCAAATCCAACTCATTAAATAAGTATTAAATAGAAGGTATGTAGATCACTTGATCATTCAGTGTTTTGTGGACTAAAGTTTGGAGGAAATATTACGTGTTCTCCGTCAATCACTGGTAGAGCCTCTTTGTTTCCCTTTATTCTTGCTCTCTGAATATCCTATGCAATCTTTAAGCTATTTTCTCCATAGGGTTCTTTTTTAAAAGAAAAATCATTGCCAACAGCTTAAGCAAAGCCCTGCAGTAATCAAAGCAGTATATAGTCATTGGTCCCTACAGAAAAGTAGGGAGGAATAATTTCAAGAGTAGTATTCTTTTCTTGGGGCTGAATTTCTTTACCCATCTGCAAACTGAAAAGAACTAACTAGGTGGTAGGATTCTGCCAGTGTTCACTAGGTGGTTTGTGTCTGCCAAGTTGAGATTTTTTTTTCCAGAGTCCTCCAAAATTGCCTAATAACAAATAAAAAAATAGTTTAACAACAGCAGATGTCCCTGAGTAGTGGAGATCCTATTATTGTTGTTGTTTTCCCTGTGCTTTTCCTATTTTCCTACCTCTCTACAATGATCATTTTAAAGATTAAACATGAATATTTTTGAATAGGCTTTTATGATAAAATGTACAAACCAGTTAGAAGAAACATAAGAATGATTCTCGAAAACAAGATTGACACTTTGAAAATCTGATAACCCGCTTAAATACTAAGATGTTTTTATTTTGTCCTGGGTTTCTTGTTCTACAATGTAAGAATGGTATGTGGTAGCACATAATTATAAAGCTTGAAGTTGTCTTTCAATATCAATGGCTACTCGAAGGATGTGTTTTCAACTGGAAAGATTTTTTTGTGAAGTCACAAAGCCCTGCTCCAATTCCCTGATGAAGAATTTTATATTTTAAAATCATACACCTACCCAAATATCATAAAGGGAAATATTAAAATATTAAAATCCCATTGAAGAGGCACTGCTAAAATATATGGAGGCATGGGTTTCAGAAACGGTTATATTTCATATCTGTATAATTAGCCAGTACATGACCAAAACAATATATTAATGGCATTCATGAGACTTGTTCCACTGGGAGATGAAGGCACTAATGAATACTAAAATTACCCAGGAGAAGCCCTGAATACAGCTCTAAATCTGTTCCTCATATGCCGTTTTTAAAATGCCAGTTATCTTGAGCCACTACCTCGTGTCTCTCTTATTGGAAAATGCTTTTGAAATATAGCATTTCAGAAAGCGACTTGATCAAATCAACACACTTCTAAGTTACTTGTGTATATTAAGTCCAAATCACAAGATAAAGGCTGGGTTTGCTTTCCCATCTTGCCCAGGAAATGGCTTTAGTTTTAAAATTTATTTGAACTGTAAAGAGGAAAGTGGATGTGTGTTTTCAGCAGTGCAATCTAGACTTCTACAGGCATCTCTGGGTCATTGCTCTGAGCTGCCATCTCCATTCCCTGCCTTTGTTTTTCCCAGGTACCTCTGTGTATGTCCTCTACAGGAACATGGCTTGCTCCGGTTTCTGAATGAATCATTACCAGAGTGGCAGAAAGAATATCAATAACCTCAGTCCCAATATCCAGAGGGGCCCAGAATTAAGTCTTTTGAAAGATGCAGTATCCTGTACCACCTGGATGAATTTTTAGCTTCCACATTACCACATTCCTATTCCGCTCACACCGTGTAAAACCATTTCATAAGAGGATTTTCACCTCTGCTTTCCAGACATTCCCCTTCACTGCTGAGGCTGAACATGTGCCTTGTACTTAGACCTTTTTTGATGAGGTTCTTTACAATTGCCTGGCTCTAGCCTATTTCCCTCCATGGAGGTTTCGGGGCTGAGAAAATACGCATCCACTCTCCTTTTGGTAGCCCTAATACAGTATCATTCCCTGGGAAATTCAAGGGTGACCCATATTTAACACAGCCCTTAGACCATCTCCAGAGATCAGACATCTCAAGCAAGTTGTGAATGTGGTCAAGTCCTGTTAAGTCTGAGTTGAAATTTTGGAAAAGTACCTAAAGAGCTAACATTTTGTGTCACTTACTAAAAGCGATGTCCTTGCACTTTAGATACCATCATTTTAGGCACTAAAGCAGATACTTTGTTTTGAAAATGTCCCTGGACTGGTGTTCTTGCCCCATCCAAGGACCACTGTACTTTTACCGAAAACATTCAGGAAAATAAGCCGAGGGTCTGCTAAGAACATCATGGACAGAATCTCCAAAATGCTCGGTGTTGAAATCTTGAGATTCAGTGTGGAAAAAGAAAAAAGGCAAGAGGACATGCTTTCCACAGTCAAATATGTTAAGAAAATTCATTATGCTATATTATCCCCCTTGGAATCTCTCAGTACCTACTGGTATACTGAGGGTTCTGGGAAGTCCTGTGGTGAACACAAAACCAGAAACTAAAACCTATTCGACTTTGTTTAAGCCAGCTTACTCTAAAATATATTTTTTTAAATAACACCTAATATTACCTCACAGGCCCTGATTTTGGAATGCTGTTGCAAACACCATTGCAGCCCGGATTGATTTGGGAGGTCTGTTTGATTCCCTGTAACAAAGTTCTTGTAAGACCTGCAGGCGCAGTCTGCTGTTCCACCCTTCACTGTTGTCATTCCCTTCCCAGGAGGTCTCTTGTAGGCCCTCACACTTGCTTTTCTCTGAGTACAAAGGTTTTGCAGAGTACCTCCCATATGAACGAGAATAATTTAACTCCAGAGGAGAGGGACCTCAGAATCCTGCCCCACCCGTGCTGTGAGATCTGGGAGGTTCAGGAAGAATGCCAAGCTGAGGCCCTTTAGTTCCCCCTCAAGTAGGTTTGCCAAGCATCCTGTATATAAAAGCAAACAAAGAAAGCAGGTCCTGTATGTCTTTGTCTTGTGCTATTTGCTCCTCAGGAGACTCAAGGAGGTGAGGTCCCTGGTCAGAAGGAGGTGATCCCAATTTGGCAGATGGAGGAATTCCGTACTCTGCTAGGAGTCAAGGTAAGGAATCAGTGAGGGGTGAGCAAACCACTGCAGGAAAGAGGGGTCCTGCTGATGTCAGCTCTGGGGGGACCCACACAAGGATTGTCATATGAGATGTCCCCTGACTTGCTCATAAGGGTCTCAGAGAGGTGAAGGCCTTGATGTGAAGGGAGATGGCCTCAAGCAAGCAGAGTGAGTGTGTAAGGAGGTGCCAGGAGTCATATGGTGAGGGCCCAGAATGAGGCCTGGAGTGGCAGACAGCCCTTAAAGTTACTTTGAGATGGTGGGAAACCCAGAGGGAAATCACCCAGGGCAGAGACAGAACATGTCCTGTGCTCTTGTCCTGGTGCGGGTGAACACAGTGTGCAAAATAGATGTTTTAATCACATTGTCTCCAGGGAGTTTCTGAGAAATAAAAATGATTCTCCCTTGAGGTGAGATGTTAAGAAGCTGCTATGTAGGGGCCCCTGGGTGGCTCAGTGGGTTAAATCCGCTGCCTTCAGCTCAGGTCATGATCCCAGGGTCCTGGGATCGAGCCCCGCATCGGGCTCTCTGCTCGGCAGGGAGCCTGCTTCCCTTCCTCTCTCTCTCTCTGCCTGCCTCTCTGCCTGCTTGTGATCTCTGTCAAATAAATAAATAAAATCTTTAAAAAAAAAAAAAAAGAAGCTGCTATGTAGCACTGTTTGTACCTGGCCGGGGAGGTCAGAGCCTGCTCCATCAAAGGGGCATTCAAGTTAAGTTACTATGTATAGTTTGGTAAATTCTAGGTAATTCTAGGTTTTTTAGTGCAGCTTAAATTAATGAAAACAAGGGTGGTTTGATGGAAAGGCCCCTGAGAGGGCAGGACATTGTTGATCCTTGACAGAAACTTGAGGAGAGCTATGTGTTGCATCTAACTGGGGAACTGTACCTTATATCCATATTGAATGATTTATCAGGTAATGATGAAATATCACTTAGCTTTCCTTGCTAGTCAGGATTTTGGCCAATTGGATTTTCTTTGTTCTAGAATGCTACATATTTGCTGATAGCTACTGGATTAAAAAAAAATAATCCCAGCAGGGTGGGTGTTCACCGTGGTTCAAATTAATCATACAAATAAATGCCATGGTGAATTGTCAGTAGGCCAGGTATTGTGCCAGGCACTTAACACGGCTTAACTACAGTCCACCATCCTCTATGACAGAGCTCATCAAACCCTCTTCACAGATGTGGAGCCTGATTCTCACAAAGTTTAGTAATGTGTCTGCATTCACACAGATGTTAAGGGATAGGGTTGAAACTAGACCCCTAGTCTGGACTAGTCTAGGGCCCACACCTATTACAGTTCTCCTAGCCTGAGGCCTACCTTCTGTCTCTTATTCATTTGCCCCCTTTCTTCTTAAAAATGTGTCTTGGGAAATCAAACCCTGTGCTCATACTACTGGGTTGGAACACATTCCTAGAGCGCATGAATACCAAAATAAATGAGAGGCATGAGAAAAGAATACATCGTGACAATATGATCATCTACACCTGAAATAACAGATAACCTTGAAGGATGAAGGGCTCACAAAGTCTTCCTGGACAGCTCTTCCCTGTACAGTATAAACCTATCAGGATAGAATTTACATGAGACTAAGCCTGGCTGATGAAGAGAAGGAAAATAGCAGCCCCCCCCCCCCCCCCGCAACAGCCCATCACCTTCCTGGAACTCCTGCCTTGTGCTTTAACTTCCCCATCTCACATCACTTCTAGGACAGGGACTGAGGTTTGCAGAGGGGAAACCGCTCAGATTTTGGCAAGGATGAGGCCTTTCCCAGAAAGCCTTTAATCCAAGAGGCAAGAGCCAAGATAAAAAGCCCAATGTTAGAGGCCTTGGGTGACCAATATCCCAGAATATAGGGGATCACACATAGGTTTCTACCTGCTTTCATACTTAGAGACAGAGACAGGCAGAGCTCAGACAGAGCTGTCAGGCTGAGCATGCCCTCACTTATTCTTCAGGCCTCTTGAGGACTTAAAAGCTTTGGCCAAAGAAAGACAATCTCAGGTCAGTAGAAGAAGGAGTCCCAGCCTCTGATAGATATGAAGGACCCTAAATGAGGAACGATGGAAGGACCCTGCCAGAATAATGGGGTTCCACAGAGCCTGGCTTGGGTCATTTACTGTAGGAGAACGGATATACTATTCTGGATGTGGCTCATTCTGAGTTCAATTCAGTCCTCAGAAGGTGTGTACTTTGATTTGATGGGGGTAGCCTCAGGTCAGCAGACAGTGGAGTCCCAAGATTAGTCAGATGTCAGGGTGAGAACTCTGAATAAGAATGAGGGAATCACTCACCCCAGAACAGAGGATGCACACACACACACACACACACCCACACCCACACCCAATGCTGTTGGCTCTGGGATGCCCAGGGCAGAGTTGTGAGGTGAAAAAAACCCCTCAGTCTCCCTGGAGTGTCTCACATAGGTGGGATCAGCCCTAGATGTGCAAAGACAGAAGACTCAGGCCTTAACAAGAGTCATAATAAGAACCCTGAGTGTTCAATAAGGACCATCCTACCAGCACAGGGAGTCGAACAGAGCCCCATCCTATTCTGAGCCCTGGGAGGCCCCAGAGGAAATATCACTGATTCTACCTGTACCATCTCAGGGAGGAAAAGCCCTTGGTCTGAAGGGGCCAGCCCCAGTTCTGCCAAGGATGGAGTCTTGGCCTTAACTGGAGTTGAGAATCCTGAGTACTGACGAAGGGATAACTCCTTTAAAAAAAAAAAAAAAAAGGCTTTCCCCGGGAGCCCCTGGGTGGCTCAGTCCATTAAGCCTAGGACTCTTGATTTCAGCTCCGGTCATAATCTCAGGGTAGTGAGATCCAGCCCTGCATGGGGCTTTACCCTGGGAACAGAGCCTGTTTAAGATGTTCTCTCTTACTCTCCCTATTCCCACCCCCCCAAAAAAACAAAACAAACAAAGTCCCCAAAACCCAAAACGCCTCCCAGAGCCCTGCTCCTGCTTTCAGGCTCGTGTGGCCCAGGAAGGAGTAGCCCTGAGGGACCAGCAGGACCAGAAATTCCCCTCTAAGGACTCAGGAGGGTGGGGCCCCTGGGGCTGGCTAGGCTGGGCCAGTAGAGGGAGGAGCCACAAGTGCTGGGGTCCCACAGAGCCCCGCCCCTGCTTATAGCCCTCAGAGACACCCCCACCCTGTGCCCCTGCCCCCGGATGCAGATAACCCGACTTCCGTTCTGGGTGGGACTTCGACCCCTGGGCACGGCTTTCGTTTGTTGGTCGGCGTCTGGTTTCCTGGGACTGGTCTAAAGTTAAGGTGAGAACCGCGAGTAGGAACTGGACACACTATTCCCCCCCACATAATGAAGTTGGCCCCCAGTTGGTCCCGGCCGACTGGCAGGCTGAATTTGGCCTAGAAAGTCGCACTGAGAGGGCCTTGGTCTGTGGGAGTAGGCCCGATTCTCGGGGTGGAGAACTAGGTCCTAACTGGATTCATGGTGAGGTCCCCGAGTGCTATGAGCAGACCTTTACCCAACAGAGGGGGCCACACTGGCAAGCCCCCCTGTACTCTGCTCTAGGAGGCTCCAGGAAGGGTAGACACATGTTGAGAGAGCTGCTTTCCCCTCTAGCAACTAAGGGGATTGGGGGCTCAACCTGACAACTCCCAAATGGCAAAGGAGGCCCTGGACAGAGCTGGCAGCCTGAGGTGCCCCCTTATTTTATCTGGAGGTGATCTTGAAGTGGAGGGCCTTGGTCTAATGGAGTAAGCTCCTTTCAGCAAAATAGACCCATTCCCTAACAGGAGTCGAGGTTCTGTTACCCAGTGAGGATGGAGGACCCCTCCCAGAAAGAAGAGGGGGTACATAAAGCCGTGTTTTCACACCTGGGAAACTTGGGCATGGTGACATGATGCTTTATACCTACTTCTTCCCAGAACATCTCAGGGAGGTGAGGGACCAGGTCAAAGTGGCAGTCTCAGGCCAGCAGAGGGAGGATTTGAGATTATGCCACATGTCATAGTGAACACCTTGAGAACTGTGGACATGTCCCATATCATATCAGTGGGGCCCCAAAGAATCCTGCCTGTTATCAGCCCTGGGAGACCTCAAGGATAGATGTCAGGCAGAAGTGTTCATCAGTTCTCACTCCACGGTAGCAGGACAGTGGGGTCTTTGGTCTGAGGGGAGCCGTTCTAGTTCAGCAGAGGAAGAAATCTTAGACCTTATCATGAGTCAGATTTAGAGCTTGAGTTGAGATCCTGTCAGGGACCACCTACAATAGGACATAAACCTGCCTGCAATAGCTTTTACTCTTGAGGGACCATGTTTGGTCAGATAAGGTTGTCTTCACTTCTTCCTCTTGGGACTCAAGGAGGTTCACTCTTACCAGGACATAGGCATCCATTTGAGAAAAACTGGAGCTTCTCTACCAGGAACCAAATTGAGGAACCTAAGTGAGGAATCAAGGGGTCATCCAGTCCTGAATAAAGGGGACATCAAAACATCCATATTAACCCTTTGATTTCAGCCCAGGAAATCACCGGGAAGGGCTGTCAGGTAGAGCATTCCCTTCACTTCTTTATATCGGGTCTCAAGGCTGTGACAGTCTTAATCTGAAGGTGCAGCCACCAGTCTTCAAAGGGAAGTGGTGCTGAGCCCTTCAAGTAGCCAAGACGAGGACCTTAAAGGAAGGCTGAGGATCCCGATGAACTCAGGACAGAGAGGACCTTACTGAGGTCCAGCACTCGGTATTAACTAGCAGGGAGGTACACAGGCACCCCTTCAGTTCCTTCTCCTGGGTCCCAGGGAGTTTGAGGTGTCATCTTCAGAGTAGCAGAAGGGATGGTGCCCCTAGCTTTGCCAAGAATTGACATGATAATACTTAAGATAAACTGAGAGGACCCAGCATGCCAGAGCACAGGGGACCTTACTGCAAACAGCTGCTCTCAGCTGAGTAAACCCAAGGCAGGGCTAGCAGGATGACAATAAGACACACTCTAAGTGTTCCATGGCTCCTCTCTGGGATTCTTAGGGGACAGGCTGACCAAGAAAACAGGAGCCTTTGTGGGGTCCTAGAACAGTACCCTCAAGGATCCTGCAGAGGTGGCCTTTAATAAAGCCAAAGTGAAATCTACCTGTTCAGGGTGATAAAACCATCTTACTCTCCCTCCTGCAGGGGCCCAAATCACCTGTTCACTGACTCACACCCTTACCTGCTATCTCTGATCACAGCCATTATGCCTCGTGGTCAGAAGAGTAAGCTCCGTGCTCGTGAGAAACGCCGCCGTAACAGAGGTGAGACCCAAGGTCTTATGAGTGCTCAGGCCACCACAGTAGAGGAGGAAAAGACAACTCCTTTCTCCTCTCCTGTTTTTGGGGATGCTCCTTCAGGCTCCCCTGCTCCTGGCACTTCCCAGGAGCCTCAGGAAGGCTTGGCCACCACCGGTGCTGCTGCACATGTTTCACACCCAAGATCTAATGTAGGTGCCAAAGGCCAGGTTAAGGAAAGCAAAAATGCCTTCCAGGCCTCAGCTTCCACTGAGAGTGTTCGCAGAGATCTTCTAACCAAGAAGGTGGGGATGCTGGTGCAGTTCCTGCTGTATAAGTATAAATTGAAGGAGCCCATTAAAAAGGCAGACATGCTAAAGATCGTCCACAAAAGGTACAGGGAGCACTTCCCTGAGATCCTCAGGAAAGCCTCTGAGCGCATGGAGCTGGTCTTTGGCCTAGAATTAAAGGAAGTCAAGCCAGGCAGTCACTCCTATATCCTGGTCAGCAGTCTAGACCTCACCACTGATGGCAGTGTGAGCAGTGCTTGGGGCTTTCCTAGGAATGGGCTTCTCATGCCTCTCCTGGGTGTGATCTTCTTGAATGGCAACCGCACCTCTGAGGAGGAAATCTGGGAATTCCTGAATATTTTGGGCATCCATGATGGAAGGAGGCACTTCATCTTTGGGGAGCCCAGGAAGCTCATCACCCAAGATTTGGTGCAGGAGAAGTACCTGGAGTACAGGCAGGTGGCTGACAGTGATCCTCCACGATTCGAGTTCCTGTGGGGCCCACGAGCCCATGCCGAGACCAGCAAGATGAGAGTCCTGGAGTTTTTGGCCAAGATCCATGATACCGTCCCAAGTGCCTTCCCCCCGCATTATGAAGAAGCTCTGCGAGATGAGGAAGAGCGAGCCAGAGCCACAGCTGGGGCTGCCTCTACTACCTGGGCCGGTGCATGTTCCCAGACCAAGTCTGGCCTCTCCTCTCCTCCCTAGAGAGGGTTGAGGCAGATTCTTCACTTTGTAATTGGAAAGGCCTGTTAACTAGTGTTCCTGATATGCACAAATAACTAGCTATCTTTTTAAAAATATTTTTCAAGCAGTGTTCCTTTCAACAGAAAGTTTATTTAGATTCAGAATGTAAGTTTATTAATAACATGGATCACACATTTATTGCTGTTTATCAGGCTTAGGAGTAAGAGTTTTTGTTTTTGTTTTGTTTTTGAAATACAAATTGGAAATCCTTAAATCACTTTTGTGATCCAGAATAAGCTAATATAGCTTTAGGATAGGAATATCTTTGGAAATGTAAAAGAGTTCCACACTAAAACAGTTGTGACCAGAAGGTACATAGATAGATAAAAGAGTTCCACACTAAAAGAGTTGTGACCAGAAGATACATAGATAGATAGATAGACCAGAAGGTACATAGATAGAGTAAGTGAGTGAGTAAAAAATTGTTAATTCTTGGTTTGTCTTACTTTTTGCTAATTTAAAAGACGCATACCTCAATTTGTTTATGTTTGTTAAGAATGTTTGAGAATATAAGTCATAATGAATCAGACCTCTTTATTCGTGTCTCTTATTTTACACAGACATTGAGCATCTGTTCTTGGGAAGTCTTCATGCTGGTACTGGGGATGTTTAGTCAAAGAAGACCCAGCCGCTGCCCGTGCAATTATAGATTCTAGGAGCAGCTGTCCTTATGGGAGAGGGTGAGATAGTACTTCATAAAGAACAAGTGAAAAGCATGGTAAAGAGGGGGAAGAGAGAACATATTACTTAGTTTTCATTCCTAAGCAGAATTTTGGCTGATTGGGAGGTTTTTCTTGGCCAGAGCACTGCATATTCTCTGACATGTCTTAGTTATAAAAAACAAAACAAAAGTCAGCTGCATAGATGGTAATGTCTGAGGTCAAGATAATCATAGTAATAACTACCATTCCCTAATGTCTCAGTAGAAGACAGGCCCAGCAACAGATGCTTTCTGTACATTATACACACTCCATCAGTCCTACAAGGCAGAGCATATCAAACTTACTTCATAGAGAAGAGTCTGAAGTTCCTAGAGTTAGAGTTCAGCAATGTGCCACAACTGATAGGGCTAGTAAATGACAGGGCTGGGACCTGACTCCTGGTCTAAATTTTTTTTAAAGATTTTATCTATCTATCTATCTATCTATCTATTTATTTATTTATTTGAGAGAGAGAGTGCACATGAGAGGGAAAAGGTCAGCTTGAGAAGCAGACTCCCTGCCGAGCAGGGAGCCCAACGTGGGACTCAATATGAGACTTGATCCTGGGACTCCAGGATCATGACCTGAGCCGAAGGCAGTCACTTAACCAATTGAGCCACCCAGGCGTCCCTCCTGGTCTAAATGATCATAGGGCCCACACTGTTTCACTCCTCCCACTCTGAGACACACCCTGTTTTTCTTATTTCAGTTTTCTTCTCAGTACTTCAAAATTTGTCTTAGGTGATAAAAAGAATGGCTTTGTGTCCAGACTGCTGGATTAGAATGTATAGCCAGAGCAAAAAGAATACCAAAATAATTGAGAGGCATAAATAAATAAATTACAGGATTAGGTGATCATATGATCATCTACATTTGTAATGTTAAAGAACCTCAAAAGATCAGGGGCTCTCAAAATCAGCCTGGACAGTCTGTTACCTGTAAAAAGTAAATCTTGCAGAACAGACGTTACATGAGAATCTTCACCTGGCTGCTGAACGAAAGGAAGAGGTCAGTGTATTTTTTCCCCTGACGGCCCACCACTGGGCCTGGGATTCCTGCCTTGTGCTACAGCTTCCCCCTTTCACATCCCTCCCAGATAGAGGTGCATTCTCTGCAAGGTTCACAAGGCAGAAGCTGCTCCAGAGTTTGCAGAGCTTTGGAATTTCCCAGGAAGCCTTAAGTCCTAGAGACAGAAACCAAGGTGAGTGCCCCTTGTAGGAGGATTGGGGAGACCCACACCACAGAATACAGCTGATGCCAGGAACTTCAGTCCCGTCTCTTCTTCAGCACAGGTAGTCTCATATGCAGTTGTCAGGCTGAACATACCCTCACTTAGCCTTAAGGCTTCTCATGGGCATAAAAACCTTCATCTAAGGGCAGAGTTCTCAGGTCACTAGAGAAGGGAATATCAGTCTCTCAGAAATCATGGAGATAGACCTGAAAGAGGACAATGAAAGGACCCAGCCAGCACAGTAGGAGTGCATAAAAACCCTGTCCCAGTTGTCAGCTCTGTGAGTTCAGAACAGTCCTGGCTGCGTGTAGCTAGCACTGACTTTAACTCAGGTCTTGGGAAGGTGTGGCCTTTGTCCGAAGGCTTTATCTTCAGATAAGCAGAGAGGGTAGAGTCCCAGGAAGGGTGCAGGGTCCAGTGAGTACACTGTGTGTGGACATGGGTAATCACCCAACCCACAGCAGACAGGGCTACACCTAACACCTTCTCTACTGTTAGCCTGGGAGGCACAGGCAAGAGCTGGCAGTCTCAAGTGCCCCGGGACTTCTACCTAGAAGCTCTCATGGAAACGAAGACTTTGGCTTACATGCTGGCTCTTTAGAAGTGGAATCTCAGCCATGACAATGTCAAGGTAAGAGTCCTATATGAGGGGACACCTGGGTGACTCAGTTGGTAAAGCATCCGACTCTTGGTTTTGGCTCAGATCGTGATCTCATGGGTGGGGGGATTGAGCCCTGTGTCGGGCTCCAACACTCAGCAGGGAGTCATCTTGAAGATTCTCTCCCTCTTCCCTCCCCCTACTCACAGGTTCACACTCTTTCTAAAATAAGTAAATAAATATTTAAAAAAGAAATGCTGTATGAGGAATGAGGCAAGCAGCTACTCCATACCAGATGTATTATGATATGCCAGAGCAGTAATAGTACTAAAATAAATGTGAGGTATGAATAAAGGGGGAAAAAGAGTTAATATTTGCAGGCTATAGGATCATCTACATATGTGATTTCAGATAACCTTAAAAGATTAGGGACTCAAAAAAGTTATCTGACTCAACCACTTCCTTATAAAAAGTAAACATAGTAGAACCGAGGTTACATGAGACCTTAACAGCCTGACCAGGAAAGAGAAGGAATAGACCCAACATATTTTCTTACAGCATGCTTACATGGGCCCCCTGATTTGTGCTCTTGTGGATTTTGCATCTCATATCACTCCTAGGACGAGGACCCATTCTCTGCAAGGTTTGGGTAGGGAAACTGCTCAAGAATTTACAGGGATGCGGCATTTCCCAAGAAGCCTTTAATGGAAGTGACAAGAGCCTTTAGGAGGATACCCATGAACCAGGACTGGAGAAAGGAGAAAGCAACATCCCAGAATATTGGGTGTTACAGACAGAGCAGCCCTTGCCTTTCCTCAAAGCCAGAAGGCTCTAGGCAGAGCTGTTAGGCTGAGAATCTCCTCAGTTTTTCATTGCAGTTGTCAGGGTCTTGAGAGCTGTGGTCTAAGGAAGGCAATCTCAGGTCAGAAGAGGAAGTTGTCAGATATAAATGTGAATTCCCTTAAAAAGAATGAAGGAAGCACCCACTGAGAACACTGGTGCCCATAGAGTCTAGTTCCTGCTGTCAGCCCTTGGAGGTCCTGAATTCCAACACATTATGAAGTATAAAGAGACTTTGAGATGTGTGAAAGAACCCAAACCAGAGTTGCAGCCAGGCCTGGCACTGCTGCCATAGCCAGGGAGTGTGCTAGGGCCAAGACCAGTAGCAACTCCCACATCTAGTGAAGTCGGGGGGTGGGGTTCATCTTATGGTAAGAAGAGAGGTCAATATCCTTTCATAAGTAGTTAAGCACCTAGTTAGAGCTGAAAGAAACACATTGTCTTCTTTTTGTTCTTGCTTTACTTGAGTAAATGGGAGATTTATCTGTTTTTATTTTGGAATTTCCTTTTGGTACTTTTAAAATACTGTTTCTTGAAATAGAAGGTTTATTTGACTTCAGTATCTGTGTTTATGAATAAAATATATCACATATATTGCTATTGATCAGTATACATATAAACATCCTGGTATTTTGTACAACAAATAGAAAATCCTTGCATCTCTCTCTCTCTCTCTCTCCCCCTCTCAGAGAGAGAGAGACAGTGTGCACATGAGCTGGGGTTGAGGGGTAGGGGGAGAGGGATAGAGAATCTTTAAGCAGGCTCTGCACCCAGCACAGTGCCCAAGGCAGGGCTCGATCTCAGGACCCTGAGATCCGGACCTGAGCTGAAATAAAAAGTCAGATGCTTAACTGATTGAGCTACTGATGGTTAACTGAAAGAGCCCCACCTTGCATCTCTTTTTGTGATCTAGAGCAAAATAACATGTCATATGAATGGGAATTTTCTTGCAAATATGAGTGAAACTTGTGGTAGAATTGTTCATATCAAGAAGTTAAAAAAAGGTTTTGTTATCTGCAAGATGATAGAATAAGAATTTCCAGCACTTATTTGCCCACAGAAGTACAGTTAACTATGATATAAGTAACAAACTCCTTTATGAAAGGTCCAGAATCTATTTAAGAAAATGTGACACTACATGTGAGCATAAAACTGAGTTCAGCCACACTTGAGATGGGTAGGAATGCAATTAGACTTCACTGGCATCAGTCCCTCCCTCAAGCTGGCACAGGTGATCCCCAAGAGAGACTGTGACTTCTCTCTGTGTGGGGGAAAGAGATTGAGGTAATGCCATGTACCCAAAATACTATTAGAGCTAATAAATGTTTTTAGTTGCAGGATGCAAAATCAAAACACAAAAATCAGTTGTGTTTCTATATACTAACCACAAACTACTTGAAAAAGAAATTAAGAAAATAATTCTTTTTAAAGTAGTGTCAAATAAAATCGGAATCAATTTAACCAAGGAGGCAAAAGATCTATACACTGAGAACAATAAGACATTGATGGAAGAAATTGAAGAACACACAAATAAAAAGAAAGGTATCCCATGTTCGTTGATGGAAAGAATAAATATTTTAAAAAATCATACTACTCAAAGTGATCTACAGATTAAGTGCAATAGCTATCATAATTCCAATGGAATTTTTCACAGAAATAGAAAAAAGCCCTGAATTTCATATGAAATCATAAGAGGCCCTGAATACCAAAGTAATATTGAGAAAAAGGAACAAAATGGAGGCATCATACCTCTTGAGTTGAACTTTATTACAAAGCTATATTAATGAAGACAGTGTTGGGGTGCCTGGGTGGCTCAGTCAGTTAAGCATGCAACTCTTGATTTTGGCTCAGGTCATGATCTCAGGATTGTGAGATCAAGCCCCACATCAGGCTCTGTCTTGGGCTTGGAGCTGGCTTATGATGCTCTCTCCACCTCTCCCTCTATCCCTATCCCAGTGTTGTACTAGTACAAAATCAGAAATATAGACCAATAGAACAGAATAAAGCCCAGAAATAAACCCGTGAATAAATGGTCAAGTAATCAGTGACAAGGCCACCAGGAATACACAGTGGTTGAAAGGACAGTCTCTTAAATTAAATGCTATTGGGAAACTGAATATCCACATGCAAAAGAATTAAATTGGAAGCTACTTATGTCATGCTCAAAGGTTAATGAAAAATTGATTAAAGACTTAGAAATGAGATTCAAAACCATAGAATTCCTAAGAAAAAAACAGGGAAAAATCTCTTTGACATTGATCTTAGCAGAGATTTTTTAATTATGACAACAGAAACACGGGCAAGAAAAGCAAAACAAACAAGTGGGACTACATCAAGCCAAGTCATCTTTACAGCAACGGAAACAATCAACAAAAAGGCAATCTGTGGAGTAGGAGGAAATATTAGCAAACCATATATCTAAGGGACTAATATCAAAATTATATAAGGAACTCATATCTAAGGGACTAATATTGACATTATATAAGGAACTCGTACAAATCTGTAGCAAACAATTAAAAAAACATATCCCCTCAAACAATATCACTTCAAACTTGTTAGGTAGGATGGCTATTATCAAAAAGACAAGAAATAACAAGTGTTGGTAAGAATGTGGAGAAAGGGAAGCGGTGCACCATTGGTGGGAATGTAAATTCTTATAGCCACTATGGAGAAACTGTTTGGAGATTTCCATAGCAAATTAAAATTAGAGCTACCTCATGATTCAGCAAATCCACTTCTGAGTGTATACCCAAAGGAAATGAAATCAGTATCTTAAAGAGTTATCTGCACTCCTATGTTCATTACACCATTACTGAAAATAATTCTAAGATATGGAAACAAGCCAAATCTCCATTGGTAGATAAATGGATAAAGAAAATGTGGTATATAGATACAGTGGCCTAAAAATATTTGGCCTCAAAAATAAAGGAAATCCTCTTACACAGGACAACATGGATGACTCTGGGTGACATTATCCTAAATAAAATAAGCCAGTCACATAAGGATAAATTCTGCAGGATTCCATTTATATAAAGTATCCAAAATAATCAAACACATGGAAACACAGAGTAGAACAGTGGAGACCAGGGGCTTTGGGGGTCAGGGAAAAATTAGACGTTGTTGAACTGGTATAGTTTCAGTTATGCAAGGTGACTAGGTTCTAGAGATCTGCTATAAAACATTGTGCCTAACTGATGAATCACTAAACTCTACCTCTGAAACTAACAATATACTATGTTAATTAATCGATTTTAAATGAAATTTGAAAAAAAATTTAGAAAGAAAAAGTGTGCTTTGAAAAAAATTGTGCATATATTTAACAATATTTTGTTGTGCACTTAAAAATTTGTTAAGAGTGTAGTTCTCACTTTGAGTGTTCTTAGCACAACAATTAAAAAGTTTATTGTCTTGCTCTTTCCCCAAGTAGAGAGTAAGCTGAATAAGTGCAAGTATTAGTGCAAGACAACTCTTTTAAACTGTTGATGGGAGTGTAAATTGGCACAGCCATTATGGAGCAGTATGGGGGTTCCTCAAAAAATTAAAAGTAGAGCTATTATATGATCCAGCAATTCTCTTTCTGAGTCTATATTGAAAAGAATTGAAATTAGGATCTTGAAGAGGTATCTGCACCCCATGTTCATTGCATCACTCTTCACAGTAGCCAAGACATGGATGCAACCTAAATGTTCATTGTTGGATGAATGTATAAAGAAAATATGGCATATACATACATGGAGTATTATCCAGCCTTAAAAAGAAGGAAACCTTGCCATTTGCAACAAAGATTAACCTGGAAATCATTATGCTAAGTGAAATAAACCAGACACAAAAGGACAAATACATGTTATATAAGGAATCTAAAATAGTCAAACTGACAGAATCAGAATCGTATGGTGGCTGCCAGGTGCTGAGAGGAGGGGTATTGGAGTGGTACTGGGTGAGGGATATAGAGTTTCAGTTGTATAAGGTGAATAAGTCCTAGAAATGTACTGTGTAGCATCTATAGATAACAATGTCATACTGGCTATTTAAAAGTTTGCTGAGAGGGTAGATACTATGTTAATTGTTACTGTACTCCTGAAAAATAATAAAGAGGGCAGGAGAAAATTTTGGAGGTAGTGAGTATGTTTATGGCATTCGTTGTGGTGGTGGTTCACAAGAGTATACGTCCCTTCAAGCTCATCAAGTTGTAGACATTAAATGTGTACAGCTTTTGGTATGTCAATCACCTGAATAAAGTAGTTTTTAAAGAAGCAGATATTTTGTTCTATTTGGGGTTGTAGCCTCAGCACAGTGCCTTGCACAATGTAGGCACTTTATAAATATTTAAGCATTAAGAGGAAAAAAGTATAAGGAAAAGATTGTCAATTCTTGGTTTGCCTAGTTCCTTCTAGTGTTTCTTCCATAAAAGTAGAAATTACATACATGGACTTGCTTAGATTACTCAGGTGTATACGAGAAATGAAATGTTGGTGAGTTAGACTTCATGCTCACTCTCATTTATTTCCAATCTTTAAGTGAGAATGAGCTCTTTGGAAGGCTTCAGGCTAGTACTGGGGATGCTTAAAAACAAAAACAAACAAAAAACAACTCAAAACAGCAACAAGTTCTAACTCCTGCTCATTGAAATTTAGCATCTGGATGCTGCTATCATATAAAGAGAGATGGTGATATACTCTCTGTGACCCAAAGAACAAGTAAAAGGGAGGGAGGGGTTTGAAGAGGGGAAGAGACTTGAATTGAAAGCAGTCAGGTACCAAAGTCCCGGGGCAAAGCCGTGTGCAGCTTTAGGAAACTGCATCCCTTCAGCGACGGGCAATTTCAAGTAAGATTGCATGGTGGGCTAGATGAGGCCTAATGGGAGCTGTGAGCAGGGCCCAGACCCTCACATGGAGGGCCTCAGAGATGAAAAACTAAGCCTGCAAACTTAGCACAGTCTTTGTGACTGTGGCTAAACCAGAGAAAATCTCCACGTGGTAGAGGAGTCGTAGGTGTCTGTGCTCTTGCCCAGGGCACCAGGACACCGTGCATGGACTAGATGTTCTACCTACATCATCACCAGGGAGTTCCTGAGCAAGAGGGATTATATTTCTTTGAGGTGGGGTTTCCAGAATCCACTGGACTGGCAGTCTTTACCCTGGACTGGGGGAGCCATAGACCACGCTATCAAAAGAGTACCCAGTTACTTTATCTTGTGTGTAATTTGGCAAGGTCTAGATTTTTGCTGATGATTGAATGAATAAAAATAATGGTGATTTAGATGGAAAGGCAGCTGGAAATTGGGGAAGATACAGATCATTGACAAAAATTCCGAGAACTTTAAGTTATACCCAACTAGGAAAATCTCTCCCACAAGCACACTGTATATTATATCTTCCAATGGGGATATGTTACATAACTGGCATCACTAAATAGCATTGTGGTTGATTATGATTTCTTTGTCTTGGAGTTTGGCAATATGCTTGAGTTTACAGGGTCAGTAAGTGATAGGGCTGGGACTAGACTCCTAGTCTGAATATCTCTAGAACACACAATGATCATTCCACTCTTCTGTGCCTAAAGCCAACCTTGTGTTCCTTAATACTTCAAAATGTACCTCGGAGGAGGAAATAAGGATTCTATGTGCAGAGAACTGGATTGGAATGCATAGCCAAAGCAGTTAAGAATACCACAGTAAACCAAAGGCATGAACAAAGAGGAGAAACAGATCATACTCAGTGACAAGATGATGATCTACATATGCAATGTCAGATACCTTCAGGATTGGGGAATCACAAAACCATCCTGGACAGCTCCTTCCTGTTAGGAAGTAAATCAACTGAAACGGAAATCACCCGGTAAGCTGACTATTGAAAAAAAGGATAAATCAGCATCATTTTTCTTTGTCCACCTCTCTCTTTGGTCCCCTGTCTTATGTTGCAGTTTTTCTATCTCACATCAAGTCAGGGACAGGAACCTGCAAGGTTTGCATTAGGGACACTGCTCCAGTTTGCATGGATGTGGAGTTTTCCAGGAATTCTTTGATCTGAGAGGACCCCGATGAAAGAGACTGCAGAGACAACCACCTCACATTATAGGGGGTCATTGAGAGAACTGCCAAGCCTGGTCTCAGGCCTAGAATCTCCTCTGAGTTTTCAGCAAGTTCAGAGTCTTAGCCTAAGGAGAATGGTCACATTTCAGTAGAGGAAGGATCCTGGGTTGGATAGGTAACAAGTTAAAGTCCCTAGGTGATGAATGTGGGGACCACCGACTCCAGAAAAGTGGTGTTCCAAAGAGACTTGACTCTGCCATCTGCCTCTCAGGACCCAAACATCCCTGGCCTAATGTGGCTCACTCTTCCACCTGGGAGGTCTCAGGAAGGAGCAGCCCTTGATCTCAGTAGAGTAACTTCATGTCAGAGAGGATGGAGTCACACAACCCACCAGGAGCAATGTCAGGTCCCTGAGTGAGTAAAGAGGACATTGCTAGACCCACATATGAGGGGGCTTTACAACACCCCACCCCCATTCCTAACCGTGGGAGGCTTCAGACAGTGTTATAAGCCTGAGAAGCCTTTTTGTTTCTGCCTGGTGAGTTTCATGGAGGGAAGTGACTTGTCTAACAAGATGGGCCCCATTTCTGCAGAGAGAGAATTCTTGGCCATAACTGGAGTCAAGGTGAGAACCCACAGTGCTAATGAGATAATATCTTCCCCAAAGAGGGAGACTCACAGAGTCCTGTCCCACTTTTCAAATCTCTGGGGCCTGAGGCAAGGGTAGGCATAAGCAGTGCATCCTGACTTCTCACTAGAGGCTCAGGAAGGTGAGGGCTGGCTTTTCGGGATGGCTGACTTGGGTCAGTAGGGGGAGGAGTCACACGTTCGTGGGATTGCAGTCTTCTGAAGTTGGTGATCCCTAGGTCCTCACTCAGAATCCTCACCTTGGTATCTTATCACTGCGATCCCACAGAGCCTTGTCCTTGCTCTCAGCCCTCAGAACCCCTGGCAGCCATAGCCGGATATGATTCACCTTAACTTCCGCTTCGGAGATCGAGACATCGACCAGTGGGCATAGCGTTTGTTCCGCCGAGGGTGGGTTCTCAGGACTTCTCTGAAGTCAAGGTGAGGACCTGAATGTGAAGTGAAGGGACCACTCCCTCTCCTATAACAAAGGTGGCCCCACAAAATACTGCCCCTGGGTTCGGCAATGGAAGGTCCTGGCAGGGCTGTTAGGCTGAGTTCTGCCTGGGAAGTCTTAGGGAAGAAGGCCTTGGTCTTAGAGAGTAGCCCTGATTCTGCAGATGAAAGAAACATAGGCTCTAATGAGAGCCAAGGGGAGGTTCCTGAGGGCTGAAGGGATCTCTTCCCTGTAGGGATGGCAACAGAAAACTGTACCCCTACATATGGTTCTGGGGGGCTCCAGGCAGGCCCTGACAACCACTCACTCCCCACTCCCCGAGAGCTCCTGGAAGTGAAGGCTTTGTTTGGAGCTTGGTGAACTCAATTTAGTGGAGGGAGGAGTCCCAGGCTCTGATAGATACCAAAATGAAGACCCTAAGTGAGGACATAGAGACCACTGGCTCCAGAACAGTGGTGTCTCACAGAGCCCTGCCCCTGCTTTCAGCCCTTAGAGACCCTGGGCAGTTGTGGCCGGATATGACTCATCTTTACTTCCGATTCAGTTTCCACGAAGTGAGGACATTTGTCTGTGGGTGAGGCTTCTGGCCCCCGAGGGTAAATTTTCAGGACTAGCTTGGAGTCAAGGTGAGGACCTTGCGTGGGGACTGGGGGAAGCATCCCGATCCATACCTTGGAGTCAAGGTGAGGACCTTGCGTGGGGACTGGGGGAAGCATCCCGATCCATAACACGTGGGGCCCCCCTAAGTCTCAGTACTGCTGTTGACTCTGGTAGGACCCAGCAGAGCTATCAGATTTTCTGCCTGGGAAGTCTCAGGTAGGGAGGGCCTTGGCCTAAAGAAGTAGCCTGGGTCCTGCAGATGGAGGAGACCTAGGATCTGTGTGCAGTGAAAGTGAGGTCCCTGAGTACTAACGAGGGGCCTCTCCCCAGTTAAGGAAAGCAGCATCCCTGTACTTATTCCTGGAAGCTCTAGGTGGGAGTAGTCCTATGTGGAGGACCCTGACTTTCCCCTCTAGGGACTCAGAATTGAGGGATTTGCTCTGAGGCAGGAGGCCCAAGTCTTACCATTGTATTGGAAGCAGGAGTCCTAAATCCTACCTGTAGTTAAGGTCAGAGACCTGAGTGAAGACTAAGGGGAGCACCAACTCTAAAAAGTGTATCTCATAAATTCTGGCCCTTCTCTCAGCCCTGGGAAAACCCCAAATATTTCTTAGGCTGAGACACCCCCCTCATTTCTGTCTGGAGAGTCCCAGAGAGGTAAGGCTGTTGGATTAATTGAGCAGCCTCAGTTCTGCAGAGAGAGACTGAGGGCTTCACAGGCATCAGAATGAGGACCCTGAATGAAGAGTGATGGTACTCACCCCCAAAAAGAGACGACAGGGAGCACCCCCCCTTGTCTACAGCACTAAGGAACCCAGGCATGGAAGTCAGGGGTGTGTGAACCCTACTTTATTTTTGATGGCATCAGGTTGGTGAGAGCTTTTGTCTGAGGGGAGAGACGACAGACCAGGAGAGGAAGGTGTCCCAGGCTCTACCTAGAGCCAAGATAAGGACACTGAATGAGGACTGAGAACCCCAATGACTCTAGAATAGAGAGTCCCACAGAACTGTCAGCAGTTGGTGACAGTAGTGGGCGGAGGCAACAGTAACGGGCCAAGGTGCCCCATTAGTTCCTCCTGAGGGGTCCCAAGAAGTTGAGGACCTGGGTTTGAGATGTAAATTTAAAGCAGCACAGAAGAGAGGGCCTGAGCCTTGACAAAAGTTGATATGATGGTCCTGAATATGAACTGAAAGGATCCTCACACTCCAGAGTAGAGAGGATCTCATGAGGACTGGACCTGCCTCCGCTGCTCTCAGCCCC
The DNA here is from genome assembly GCA_003697995.1 of Taxidea taxus jeffersonii. NCBI lineage: Eukaryota > Metazoa > Chordata > Mammalia > Carnivora > Mustelidae > Taxidea > Taxidea taxus. The sequence goes on from ML096545.1 coordinate 55,912, forward strand.
AGTAAGCACCAACCAGGGCTGGCAGGCTGCACCCTGAGGCCCACTTTAATTATTTCTGCAGGATTCTCAGAGTATAGGTTGATCATAACAGGAGCCCTGTGGTTTCCTAGAGCCGTGCCCTCACAGAAACCTGCAGAGGCAGCCTTGGTTAAAGCCAAAGTGGTCTCTCCCTGTAGAAGGTGCTCCCTTTCATCCTCTCTTCTCTCATGCCCAGATCACCTCCTGTCCTACCCACACTACTACCTGCTGTCCCTGGCCGCAGTCATCATGCCTCGGGGACAAAAGAGTAAGCTCTGCACCCGTGAGAAACGCCACCAAGCCCAAGGTGGGATCCAGCATCGGAGCAGTGCTCAGGCCACTGTAGCCAAGGAGAAAGCCTTCCCCTCCTTGGCCCCTTCGCCCTTTGGTGTTCTTACTCACAGAAAACCTGCAGCTAGGTCACGTAGCACTCTTAAGGGGTCTCGGAGAGCCCTATCCACCAAGTCTGCAGGCGTTTCTCCCACAAGATCATATAAAGGAGCCAACTGCAAAATTGAGGAAAAGCCAAGTTCCTCCCAGGCCCCACTCACCATTGTGCAGTCTCAAAGAGACCCTTTAACCAAAGCAACAGGTATTTTGGTGCAGTTCCTGATGCATATGTACAAAAGGAAAAAGCCCATCACGAAAGCTGATATGCTGAAGATTGTCAATAAAAAGTACAAAAATCGCTTCCTTGAGATTCTCAGAAGAGCCTCTTTCAGCTTGGAAGTGGTTTTTGGTGTTGACTTAAAGGAAGTCGATTCTACCAAGCATTCCTATATCCTGGTCAGTAAGATGGACCTCCCTAACAATGGGACTATAAGCCGTGGCAGAGGATTTCCCAAGACCGGTCTTCTGATGAATCTCCTGGGTGTGATCTTCATGAAGGGCAACTGTGCCGCCGAAGAGAACATCTGGGAGTTCCTGAATAAGATGAGAGTCTTCGCGGGGAAGCGGCACTTCATATTTGGGGAACCCAAGAAGCTCATCACCCAGGATTTGGTGAAGCTTAAGTACCTGGAGTACCGGCAGGTGGCCAACAGTGATCCCGCACGCTACGAGTTCCTGTGGGGTCCCAGAGCCCACGCCGAGACCAGCAAGATGAAAGTGCTAGAGTTTTGGGCCAAGATTAATCATACTGTCCCCAGTGCCTTCCAATCCTGGTATGAAGAGGCTCTGCGAGATGAGGAAGAACGAGTCAAAGCCACTGTTACACTACGGGCTGAGACAGGTGCCACAGCCAGTGAATGTTCCAGGGAATGTCTAGCAGCACCTCCCACACCTAATTAAGTTGAGGCAGATTCTTCATATTGTGGCTGAAGGGAGCAGTCAGTGTTCTAAGTAGTGGAGGGCAGGGTGTGACTGAGGGAAAACAGTGTATAATACCTCCATGCTCCTGTTCTGTATGGGTAATTTGGAGATTTATCAGCATTTTTAGTTTTTGCTCTTTTTCAAATGTTGTTACTTCAAAATGAAGGCTTATCTACCATTATAAGCTAAATTTATGAGTTACATTGGTCTCACTTATTGTTGTTTATCGGGTTTAAGAGTTAAGATTATTGCTGTCTTATAAAACCAATTGGGAAATTTTCCATCCTATTTAGTAATCTGGTACAACGTAACATGGCATTGGTGCATGCGTTCCCTTGAAAACGTGAAAAAAATAAGTAGTAAAATATATGAAATCGATACAGAGGAAAATCATAAGATGGTTGGTATTTGACTTCCTAATCCTTTTTACTCTGTGTTTTATAAAGTTCTAAATAACAGCATGTGCTTGACTAACTGAAGAGTATAGAATTAAACCTTCATGAATTAGATGCCATGCTTCAGGCTCATTTATTCCCCAAACATTGCCTGAGCATCTGCTCTTAGAAGGCTTCATACTGGCACTGGGAGAGCTGAGAAAAAGACTGAGACACTGAGCATAAAGTTATAGAGTGGAGAAGCATCTATCATATAAGGAAAAATGGTAATATATACTCTAAGACCGAACGGATTCATGAAAAGATGAGATAAAACAGGAGAGCGGTGATTCCAGGTGAGAGCAGTTAAGTGTCAGTGCCCTGAAGCAGGGCCCCTTTGGGCCTTCAGAGCCTGCATGTCCCTCAGAGGGAGGCAATTCTAAGTTGGCTGCATGGCGCAGGGCCCAGAATGGCAAACTGTCCTTGCCAGTTACTTTGGGATGGTAGGAAAGCCAGAAAGAAATCTGGGGAGGGGATGGAAGCTCTTGTCCCGGTGCAGGCAAAGGCAGTGTGCAAATTCGAGGTTGTATTGACATCATCTCTGGAGAGTTTCTGAGACATAAGGGAGTACTCCCTTAGTGGATGCCCAGAATCCACTGGACTGGACCCTTGGCCCTGGGCTGGGGGAGCCAGGACCCACTCCACTAACATGTCATTCAAATTAGGTTACCTTGTTTGTCATTTGGCAAACTCCAGGCAAGGTCTAGTTTTCTATTGGTGGTTGAATGAATGAAAGTCAGAGTGGTTTGGAAAGAAGGGCAGCTGAGAGGAAGGTGCATTTGGGGGCCTTGAAATGTGTTTTGGGAGCTTCGTGTTGCATCCACTAAGGAAATCGACCTTATGTCGACCATTGGGTGACATACTTGAATGGAGAACTATTACTTAGCATTTCTTGCTAAGCACCATTTTGTCTGATAGAGTTTTCTTTGTTCTAGAGCACTGCATAGTTCCTGACATCCCCGGATTAAAAATTAAATCTCTTTGTAGTGAGTTGAAACTCCAGGGCACAAATTAGAGTAAGAACTGGCATCCTTTAACGTGCAATCCTGGCCAGGCAATGTGCCACACACTTTTTTTAAAAAAATGTTAAATTTTTACATTTTTATTAACATATAATGTATTATTAGCCCCAGGGGTACAGGCCTGTGAATCACCAGGTTTACACACTTCACAGCACTCACCATAGCACTTACTTTCCCCAATGTCCATAACGCAACCACCCTCTCCCTCCCCCCAGCAACCCTTACTTTTACATGCATTATGGACACTCTACCAGTCCCCAGGACAGAGTCCATCAAACTCACTTCACAGATGAAAAGACAGCCTCACAGAGTTTGGTGTTGTGCCCCATTTCCATAGCTGCTAAGTGACAGGTTTGGAACCAGACCCCTGGCCTGAATTAGTATGAAGTCCATACTTTTCTACTCCTCCCAGCCTGAGGCTGACTTCACGTTCCTTATTTCCCCTTTCTTCTCACTACTACAAAATTGTCTCAGGTACTAAAAGGGATTCTGTGCCCAAGACACTGGATTAGAATACATGACCAGATCAGCTACCATATCAAAATAATTGAGAAGTGTGAATAAAGAAGAGAAAGAGATAATATTCAGTGACAATAGGATCATCTATATATACAAAGTCAGAAAACCTGAGACGATCAGGGCTCACAAAATCATTTTGGAGAGTCTCTTCTGTAAAGAAGTTTACACCTATTCAAACAGAAGCTACGTAGAAAGCCAAGTCTGGTAGCTAAAGAAAAGAAACGGATTAAAGTATTTTTTTGTCCTTTGACGGCACATGTGTTTTGGGGTCTCTGCCTTGTGTTACAGCTCCCCTATCTCACATCACTCCTGGGACAGGGACCCAGTCTCTGAAGCATTTGCAATAGGGATAATGGTCAAGAGTTTGCAGGGACATGGCCTTTCCCAGGACGCCTTCAATCAAGAAGAGGAGCCATAATGAAGATCTCTTTATAGTAGGACTGGGGAGAGCAACATGCCAGGCAAAGTTGTCAGTTCTGGGCATCCCCTCTCTTATTCTTCAAGATTTTCGGGGACAGGTGAGTCCTGCCTTAGGAGGCAGCCTCACGTCCCTAGGGGGAAGACTCACAGTCTCTGACACTTACGAAGGTGAGGACTTGGAATGAGGAATGAAGACAGCAGCCACCCAGAACACTGTGGCCCGTAGGCTCCTGACCCTGCTCTCAGCCCTCAGAGTCCCCAAACAGCCTTGGAAGGACGTGGCTGAAGCTGACTTCCACTTAACAGGTCAAAAAGGTGATGATCTTGGTCTGAGGTTGATTGACTCAGGTCAGTAGAGGTGGTGCTCAAGTGTGCTCAGGAACCACCAGACCTGTGGAGACTCACAGACTCCATCCAACTGCCCTGAGAGCTTCTGGCAGGAATTTCAGGCAGAGCTGGCCTCATATCCTCCTTAGGGGTAACAGAAATGTGGGATAGGTTCCAGGTCAGCAGAGAGAGGAGTCTTGGGGCTTCACATAAGTCAGATTTAGGGTACTGAGTTCAAACCCTCAGTGGGATCACCATCATAGGGCCTCAGGCTGCCTGCTACAGCTGTCACCTGTGGGAGTTCTTGGCAGGTGTGGACAGATAAGGCCGCTCTCGCCTCTTCCTCTTAGATCTCAGGGAAGGGAAGTGTAAGTGTTTCTCTGGGGATATGTCCTCAGACCGAGAGAGAGAGAGAGAGAGAGAGAGAGGGAGGAACCTCAGGCCCTGCCAGGAGTCAAATCAAGGAAACAAACTGCGGACCAAGGGGACAACCTGTCCCTGAATAGATGGGAAAAATAAAGTCTGGCCCTGCCCTTGCACTCAAGACTGAAAGCCCCAGGGACAGGGTATGAGACTGAGTGCCCCCAGCATCACTTGTTTGGAAAAACTGACTTCATCCTTTAGAGCAATTTTAGGTCCACAGCAAAACTGAGCAGAAAGTACAGAGAGTTTCCATGTACCCTCTTCCCTGACACACACACACAGCCTCCCCTCTCAGCATCCCGCCGCAGAGAAGTCTGTGTGCTAGAGTCTCTCAATTTCCAGCCACACGTCATAAAGCTCATAGCTATGTTAGGTTCATTCTTGATGTTTTTATATTCTGTCCAGTTTGACAAAGCTTTGATGACATGTATCCGCTGTTACAGAGTACCTAGTAATTTCACTGCTGTAAGATCCTCTGTGGTCTGGGTGCCTGGGTGGCTCAGTGGGTTAAAGCCTCTGCCTTCGGCTCAGGTCATGATCCCAGGGTCCTGGGATCGAGCCCTGCATTGGGCTCTCTGCTCAGCGGGGAGCCTGCTTCCTCCTCCTCCTCCTCTCTCTCTATCTACTTGTGATCTCTGTCTGTCAAATAAATAAATAATATTTAAAAAAAAATAAAATCCTCTATGGCCTGCCTGTTTATCTCTCCCTCCCCCACAACCCCTGGCAACCACTGATCTTTGTACTTTTTCTGTAGTTTTTACCTTTTCCAGACTGTCAGAGCGTTGGTATCATACCATATATAGCCCTTTTTAGGTTGGCTTATTTCACTTAGTAATACATATCTAGGGTTCTTCCATGCCTTTACATGGCCTGATAAGCTCATTTCTTTTTGGCACTGAACAATACAGGCATGCCTCTGACATACTGTGGGTTTGGTTCCAGACCACAGCAGTGAAGTGAATATCACAATATAGTAAGTCAGAGGAATTTTTATTTTTTTGGCTTCCCAGTGAATATAAAATTATATTTATACTCTACTATCATCTAGTAAGTGTGCTATGGTATTGTGCCTAAAAATCTATGTGCATACTTTAATTTTTTAGGAGACAAAGGGGGGGCAAAGGGAGAGAGAGAGAATCACAAGCAGGCTCCATGCCCATTGCAGAGCCAGATGCAGGGCTCAATCTCACAACCCAGAGACCATGATCTGAGCTGAAATCAAGAGTAGGACAGTTAACTGACTGACCCATCCAGGTGCCCCGTACTACCTTAATTAAAAAATACTTTGTTGCTAAAACGTGCTAGTCATCCTTTGAGCTTTGAGCGAATCATAATCTCTTCGCTGGTGGAGTGTCTTACCTTGATGGTGATGGCTGCCCACTGATCAGGGTGGAGTTGCTGAAGGTTGGGGTGGTTGTGGCAATTCCTTAAAGTAAGACCACACTGAAGTTTGCTGCATTGATTGACTCTTCCTCTCACAAATGATTGCTTTGTGGCATGCGATGCTGTTGGATAGTTTTCACCCATAATAGAACTTCCTTCAAGTTGGGGTCAATCCTCTCAAACTCTGCTACAGCTGAATCAACTAGGTTTATGTAATATTCTAAACCCTCGGTCATCATTTCAGCTACCTTTAAAGCATTTTCACCAAGAGCAGTTTTTATCGTAAGAAACTACCTTTTTTAATGAAATTTTCTAAGATTTTATTTATTTATTTTATAGAGAGGGAGCATAAGCAGGAGGATCATCAGGGAGAGGGAGCAGGCTCCCTGCTGAAAGAGGAGCCCGATGTGGGGCTCGATCCCAGGACTCCAGGTCATGACTTGAGCCGAAGGCAGAGGCTTAACTGAGTGAGCCACCCAGGTGCCCCAAGAAAGCTTGCTTTTTTTTTTTTTTTGCCTATGCATTGAGAGCAACTCTTGATCCATTAAAGTTTGATCATGAGATTGCAATGATGCAGTCCCATCTTCAGGCTCCATTCAAAATTCCAGTTCTCTTGTTCTCTCCACCACCTCTACCATTACTTCCTCCCTGAAGGCTTAAATCCCTCAGTCACCAACGAGGGTTGGCACCAACACCTTTCAAGCTTGTATTCATACTGATATTTTGATCTCCTACCCTGAATCATGAATGTTGTTCATGGCATTTAGAATGGTAAATTCTTGGGGCACCTGGGTGGCTCAGTGGGTTAAGCCTCTGCCTTCAGCTCGGGTAGTAATCTCAGAGTCCTGGGATCGAGCCCCACATCGGACTCTCTGCTCAGCAGGGAGCCTGCCTCCCCCGCCTTCTCTGCCTGCCTCTCTGCCTACTTGTGATCTCTCTCTCTGTCAAATAAATAAAATTAAAAAAAATAGAATGGTAAATCCTTTCAAGAAGATTTTCAATTGACTTTGCCCAGATCCATCCAAGAAATCACTATCTATAGCAGCTATAGCCTTCAAAATATATTTCTTAAGCAGTAAGAATTGAAAGTCAAAATGACTCCTTGACTTATAGGATGCCAAGTGAATGTTGTGTCAGCAGGCATGAAAACAACACTCATCTCATTGTCTGTCTCCATCAGAGCTCTTGGGCGACCAGGCATATTGTCAGCGAGCAGTCATATTTTGAGAGGAATCTTTTCTTTGAGCACGTCTCAAGAGTAGGCTTAAAATATTCAGAAAACCATGTTGTAAATGGATGTCCTGTCATACAAGCTTATGTTGTTCTTTCTATAGGAGAGGCAGAGTAGATTTAGCATCATTCTTAAGGGCCTTAGGATTGGGCAGATAGGAAAGGAGCACTGGCATCAACTTCCAGGCACCAGCTGCATTAGCCCCTCACAAGAGAGTCAGCCTGTCCTTTGAAGCTTTGAAGCCAGGCATTGACTTCTCTTTTCTATCTATGAAAGCCCTAGATGGCGTCTTATTCCAGTATAAAGCTGTTTTGTCTACACTGAAAATATAGTTGAGTGCAGCCCCCTTCCTCAGTGATCCTGGCTGGATCTTCTGGAAAATTTGCTGCAGCTTTTCCATCAGCACCTGCTGCTTCACTGTGTATGAGGATGTTATAGAAACAACTTTTCCCCTAAATTTCATGAACCAACTTCTGCTGGCTTCAAACTTTAGCTTCCTTGCCTCTCTCCGCCTTCATAGAATTGAGAGTCAGGGCCTTGCTCTGGATTAGCCTTTGCCTAAGGGAATGTCATAGCTGGTTTCATCTTCTGTCCAGACCACTAATACTTTCTCCGTATCAGCAGGAAGGCTGTTTCGCTTTCTTATCATTAGGATGTTCAGTGAAGGAGCACTTTCAATTTCCTTCAAGAACTCTTCCTTTGCACTCACAACCTGGATAACTGTTTGGTGCAAGAGGCCCAGTTTTTAGCCTTCTTGGCTTTGGACGTGACTTTCTCACTAAGCTTAATCATTTCTAGCTTTTGTTTTTGTTGTTTTGTTTTTTATGATGTTCTGTTAGCCAACATATAGTGCATCATTAGTATTTGATGCAGTGTTCAATGATTCATTAGTTGTGTATAACACTAAGTGCTCATCACCACACAACAAACACCTTAATACCCACCACCCTGTTACCCCCTCCTACTTCCCTCCCCTCTGAAACCCTCAGTTTGTTTCCCAGGGTCCATAGTCTCTCGTGGTTCATCTCCCTCTCTGATTTCTCCCCGTTCAGATTTCCCTCCCTTCCCCTATGGTCCTCCGTGCCATTCCTTATGTTCCACATATGAGTGAAACCAGATGATTATTGTCTTTCTCTGCTTGAGTTATTTCACCCAGCATAATCCCCTCCCGTTCCATCCATGTCGATGCAAATGGTGGGTATTCATCCTTTCTGGTGGCTGAGGAATATTCCCTTGTAACTATGGACCACAGCTTCTTTATCCATTCATCTGTTGAAGGACATCTCAGCTCCTTCCACAGCTTGGCTATTGTGGATGTTGCTGCTATGAACATTAGGGTGCACATGCCTCTTCTTTTCACTACCTCTGTATCTTTGGGGTAAATACCCAGTAATGCAATTGCTAGGTCATCAGGTAGCTCTATTTTTAACTTCTTGAGGAACCTCCATACCGTTTTCCAGAGTGGCTGTACCCCAGCTTGCATTTCCACCAACAGTGTAAGAGGGTTCCCCTTTCTCCACATTCTCACCAACATTTATTTTTTCCTGTTTTGTTAATTTTTGCCATTCTGACTGATATAAGGTAGTATCTCATAGTGGGTTTTTTTTTAAATATTTTATTTATTTATTTGTCAGATAGAGAGAGAGAGCAGGAGCGAGCACAGGCAGACAGAGAGGCAGGCAGAGGGAGAAGCAGGCTCACTGCTGAGCAAGGAGCCTGATGTGGGACTCGATCCCAGGACGCTGGGATCATGACCTGAGCTGAAGGCAGCTGCTTAACCAACTGAGCCACCCAGGCATCCCTCATAGTGGTTTTGATTTGTATTTCCCTGATGGCTCGTGATATTGAGCTTTTGATTTAAAGTGAGAGATGTAGGACTCTTCCTATCACTTGAACATATACAGCCACTGCAGGGTTATTAACTGGCCTCATTTCAACATTTTTTGTGCCTCAGAAAACAGGGAGGCCTAAGGAGAGGGAAAGAGATGGGGAATGGCTGGTCAGTGGAGCCGTCAGAACACACATAGCATTTATCAACTAAGTTCACCATCTTACATGGGTGCAATTTGTGGTGCCCCAGAACAATTACAATAGTAACATCAGAGGTCATGGGTGACAGATCACCATAACAAATATAATAATGATGGAAATTTTGAAATATTGCAAGAATTACCCAAATGTGACACAAAGTGGGCACATGCTTTTGGAAAAATGGCACCAAGAGGCTTTCTTGGTGCAGGGCTGCCACAAACCTTCAATTTGTAGTAAGTGCAATACGTGTGAAGTACAGTAAGGCAAATCACAGTAAAATAAGGTAAGGCTGTATTCCATTGTGGAGTTGTCATGGTTGATTTATCCATGTACCTGCCAAAGGACATCTCGGTGGCTTTCAAGTTTTGACAACTATGAATAAAGTTGCTATAAACCTCCATGTGAAGGTTTTTTTTGAGAATATCAGTTTTCAACTCATTTGGGTAAATACCAAGCAGCATGATTGCTAGATAGTATGGTATGTTCAGTTGGTTTTTTTTTTTAACCACTTTATTGAGGTATGATTGACAAAAAGCTGTATATAGTTGATGTGTACAAACTGATGAGTTTGTAGATAAGTATGCACCCATGAAACTGTCACCACAATTTATGTTATGAAAATATCCATCACCTCCAAAAGTTTCCCCCACCTTATTTATTTATGTGTTATAAGAACACTCCCCATAAGATCTACCCTCTTAGCAGAATGTTAAGTATACAATACAGGATTGTTTACTATAGGCTCTATGCTGCCTAGTAGACCTCTAGGATTTATCTCGTATAACTGAAACTTTGTAACCTTTAATTAATACCCCTGCATTTCCCCCTCCTCCTAGCCCCTGGCAACCACCATTCCACTCTCTGCTGCTGTGAGTCTGACTAAGTGGTACCATGTAGTACGTGTCCTTCTGTGTCAGTTGTATTTAACTTAGCATAATGTCCTCTATATTGTTGCAAGTGGCAAGGTTTCCTCCTTTTTAAGGGTGAATAATATTCCATTGTGTTTATGTTTCACCCTTTCTTTATCCATCTCTCCATCAATAGACATTTAGGCTGCTTAGCTATATGTCTCAGCTATTGTGAATAACACACTGCAATGTACACAGGAATGCAGGTATTTCTTCAAAATCCTGATTTCAATTCCTTTGGATATATACCCAAAAGTAGGATTGCTGGATCATATGACAATTCTGTTTTTGATTTTTTGAGGAACCTCCATGCTGTTTTCCAAGTGGCTGTACTAATTTACATTCCCATCGACAGTGTAGAATATGTTTAGCATAACAAGAAATTTTCAAACTGTTTTTGCAAAGTGACTGTACCATTTTGCATCCCTACCAGCAATGAATGAGAGTTCCTATTGCTTCTCACCAGCATTTGCCGTTGTCAGTGCTTTGAATTTTGGCCTTTCTAGAAGGCATGCAGTGGCTTTTCATTTTTATTTTAACTTGCAAATTTTTAGTGATGTATGATGCTTAGCATCTTTTCATATGCTTATTTGCCAATTATATATCCTTCTTGGTGAGGTATCCGTTCATATATTTTGCTCATTTTTTCTTGATTGGTTTGTTGGTTTCCTTCTTGTTGACTATTAAGCGTTCTTTGTTTATTTTGGCTAACAGCCTTCATCAGATACGTCCTTTGCAAACATTTTCTCCCTGTGTGTGACTTATCTTCTTATTCTCTTGATGATTTTTTGCAGGGCAGAAGCTTTAATTCTAATGATATCTAGGTTCTCAAGTATTTCTTTCAGGGATCCCCATCACTTTTTATATCACATCTAGAGGAGGTGAGATTCTTGGTCTGAGGATCTAGTCACCAGTCAGCAGAAGGTGGGGCAGGCACCACAACCTTGTGTAGTGTCCAAATGAGGACCTTGAATGGATACTTAGGACTTAGCAAGCCTGATACAGAGAGGTCCCCACAGACCTATAAGCACTGAATGCCTCCTGGTAAGGGTGGTGGGCTAAGGTGCCTTACTCACTTCTTTCTCATGGGTCTCAGGGAGCCTTACCGTATCAATTTTAGCAGAGCAGAGACAAAAGGTTTGAAGCCTTGTCAAAAGTTATTATGGGGGCATCTGGGTGGCTCAGCCACTAAGCATCTGCATTCTGCTCAGGTCATGATCCCAGGGTCCTGGGATCGAGCCCCAGGTCGGGCTTTCTGCACAGCAGGGAGTCTGCTTCTCTCTCTCTTCCACTCCCCCTGCTTGTGTTCCCACTTTCACTGTCTCTCTCTCTCTCTCTGTCAAATAAGTAGATAAAATCTTTTTAAAAAGTTATTATGATAATTTGGAAGGTAAACATAGAGGATCCCTTACCACATTAGAACACATGTGGCCTCACTGTTAGCCATGCTTCACACTAGTCAGTAAAAGGCAGGGCTAGCAGGCTGTAGCCTAAGGCTCACTCTGTCTCCAGTAGCTTCTCAGAGCAGGCTGACTGGGAGAACAAGGGCCTTGTAGGTTCCTAGAGAGTATCCTCAAGAAAACCTGCAGAGGTTAAAGCCAAGGTGGAATGTTCCTGCTGTAGGTTTACACACCATCCCATTGTCCCTCCTCCAGGTGCCCTCATCACCCACTGTCCAGCCTGCAGTTCATGACCATGGAGTCATCATTCCTCAATATCTGAAGAGTAAACTCAACAACATGAGAAATGCCACTAGGCCTGAGGTAAGACCCAGGATCTCTAGGGGGCTTAGGCCACTGCAGTAGAGTCCCCCCTCTCCTCCTCTGGTTTGGGGCTGCTCCGTCAGATTGCCTTCTTGCTGGCATTGCTAGGAGCCTCAGAGAACCCCACCCACTATCACTACTTCTGTAGCTATTTCATGCATGGGGTCTGAACAAAGTGTCAGGAGCCCAGATAAGAAAGTGCAAGTTGCTCTGAAGCCCCAGCCCCCACCGAGAGCTCACTGAAACATGCCCTAACCAGGGCGGTGAGCATGTCAGCGCACTTCCTGCTGGAGAAGCATGCAGTGAGGGCAGCCATTATGCAGGCAACACTGCTGATGGGTTGTCAACAAAAGGTACAGGGAGCACTTGCCCGAGATCCTCAGGAAAGCCTCTGAGCAAATGGAGTTGGTCTTCGGCCTAGAATTAAGGGAAATCAAGCTTGGCAGTCACTCCAATACCCTGGTCAGCAGCCTAGACCTCACCACTGATGGCAATGTGAGCAATGCCTGGGGCTTTCCTAAGAATGGGCTTCTCATGCCTCTCCTGGGTGTGATCTTCTTGAATGGCAACCACATCTCTGAGGAGTATGACTGGGAATTCCTAAATGTGTTTGGAAATCTGTGTTGAGATGAGGAATTTAATCTTTGGAGAGCCCAGGAAGCTTGTCACAGAAGATTTGGAGCAAGAAAGGTACCTGCAGTACCAGCAGGTGACCAACAGTGATCCTCCATGCTACGAGTTCCTGTGAGGCCCGAGAGCCCATGCTGAGACCAGCAAGATGAGAGTCCTGGAGTTTTTGCTAAGGTCATGGCTTTCCCACACCATTATGAAGGGGCTCTGCGAGGTGAGGTGTAACCTCTACACCTTTGCACCTACCCAGGCCATCTACCCAGTCCAGCCACTCTTCTCCTCCCTAGAGAGGGATGAAGAAGATTCTTTGCTTTGTCATTAACCAAGGCAGTCAGTTGGCTAACTAGTGGAGGGCCCAGGAGGGGTTCATAGAAACACAATGTGTAACATACTTGTGTTCCTATATAACATGTAAATTGGAGTTGTATCTTCTCTTTCTATTTTATTTTTTTAAGATTTTATTTATTTGACAGAGAGAGAGAGAGAGATCACAAGTAGGTAGAGAGGCAGGCAGAGAGAGAGGGGGAAGCAGGCTCCCTGCTGAGCAGAGAGCCCGATGTGGGGCTCTGATCCCAGTACCTTGGGATCATGACCCGAGCTGAAGGCAGAGGCTTTAACCCACTGAGCCACCCAGGTGTCCCTTCTCTTCCTATTTTAAATGACTTTCCTTTCAATTAAAGGTTTATTTAACTTCAGAATCCAAGTGGATGAATGACATGGGTCATACATTTCTTGGAGTTTATCAGGTTGAAAAATGAGAATCTTAGTATTTTGTAAAACCAGTTGGAACCCTTGAATCATTTCTTTCTTTCTTTTTTTTTTAAAGATTTTTATTTATTTATTTGACAGAGTTCACAAGTAGGCAGCAAGGCAGGCAGAGAGAGAGAGAGAGAGGAAGCAGGCTCCCCGCTGAGCAGAGAGCCTGATTCGGGGCTCGATCCCAGGACCCCGGGATCATGACCTGAGCCCAAGGCACAGGCTTTAACCCACTGAGCCACCCAGGTGCCCCCCCTGAATCATTTCTTGTCACTTAGAACAAGGTAATGTTTAATTTAATATTCTTTAATTGCCCAAATATTAATTTAACACCTGCTCTTTGGAAGGCTCCTGGCTAGTACTGGAGATGATAAGAAAAATAGGCCCAGCCCCTGCCTACAAAACTATGGAGTCTAAGAGCAGCTCTCATATAATGTAGGTGGTGAGATACTCCCCAAGATAAAAATAAGGAGTAAAAAGGAGGGAAGGGGACTCAGATGAGGTATTCTAGTGTAAAATGCTCGAGGCAAGGCAGTTTGAGCCTTTGGGAAGCTGAAAGCCCTGTGATGGGAAGTAATTAAAAAAAAAACTTATTTGTCAGAGAGAGAGAGCACGTGCAAATAGGGGGAGTAGCAGGCAGAGGGAGAAGCAGGCTCCCTGCTGAGCAAGGATCCTGATGCAGGACTCCATCTGGGGACCCTGGGATCATGACCTGAGCCAAAGGCACACATTCCAAAGACTGAGCCACACAGGTGCCCATGATTGGAAGTAATTTTAAGTTAGCTGTATAGTGGGCTAAAGTGGCTGTGGAACTGGTGAGCAAGATGGTGGGCCTCTAAGTTGAGAGATTTGAGTCTGGAATGGAAAACTACCTTTAACAGTTACTTTGGGATTGAGTAAATCAGAGAGTATCTCCACACACGGCATAGGTGGGACATGTCCTATGGTTCTGTCCCCAGTGCAGGTGAACACAGAGTACAAACTAGGTGTTTTATGCGAGTCATCTCCAGGGAGTTTCTGAGACATAAGGGCAGTACTCTTTTGAGGCTGGAAACTCAGAAGCCACTGGGCAGGTACTCTTTCCTGTAAGTTGGGGAATCAGAACCCGTTTTATTAAAAGAGCATTCGAATTCAGTGTTACTGTTTTTGTTCTGTTTTGGGTTTTTTTTTTAAAGATTTTATTTATTTATTGGACAGAGAGGGAGATCACAAGTAGGCAGAGAGAGAGGGAGAAGCAGGCTCCCTGCTGAGCAGAGGAGCGGGGCTCGATCCCAGGACTCTGAGATCACGACCTGAGCCAAAGGCAGAGGTTTAACCCAATAAGCCACCCAGGCGCCCCTCTGTTTTGTTTTTTGTTTGGCTTCTAATTCTGCAAACTCTAAGGGAGGTATAGATTTTAGATGATGGTGAAATTAATGAAGATGGGGTACTTTGGATTAAAAGGCAGCTGAGAGGAAAGATTTAGTCTTTGACTCCAATTCTAGAAAATTTAAGTTGCATTCAGGTAGAAAAAACTCCCCCATGCTCAAAATATGATTTATTGGGGGTAATTTACTTTAGTGTTTCTAGAAGAAGCACTTTGGACTGATTTGGTGTTCCAGGTCTTAGAGTGGCATATATTCTCCGATAGCTTCTATATTAAAACAAATATTCCATCAGGGTGGGTGGTATCCTCTGGGGTCAAAATAATCATAACCATTGTAATAACAGGCATCGTGTAAAGTCTCAGTGCATTCCAGGCATCTTTTCAGGTGCTTTATGTACATTAACCATGGTCCACCAGGCACTGCAAGACAGGATTTAACAAACCCACTTCGCAGATGCAGAGCCTGAGGCCCACAGAACTTGCTAATGCACCCAGTTCACAGAGCTAATAAGTGATAGAGCTAGGTGTAGACACTTGTTTTGTCCAGACCTCACACTTTTCCACTCCTCCCAGCCTGAGGCTGACCATGGATCACTTAATTCACTTTCTTCTATCACTCCAAAATGTATCTCAAGAGATAAAAAGGAGGACTACGTGACCAAAACATTGGATTGGCATACATAACAAGTGCAATAAGAATACCAAAATAAATATGAATAAAGGAGAGAACGAGACAGTGACAATATGATCATCCCCATGTATAAAATCAGCTATTCTCCAAAGATCAGGGGCTCACAAAATCATCTGGCTCCATCCTTCTCTGTAAAAAGTAAATCTTTTAGAGCTACCCTAAGTGAAGAGAAGAAATAGATCAGCTTTTTTTTTTTCTTTTCCTCAGACACCACACCTGTCCTGGGCTCCCTGATGTATGCTGCATTTTCCTAATCTTATATCACTCTTGGCACATGGACTCATTTTCGGCAAGACTTGCAGTAGAGAAACTGGTGGAGTGTTCGGAGGTACATGTTGTTTCCCAGGAAGCCTTTAATAAAGAGACAGGCCAAGATGAGGATGCCCGTGAATGAATATTGGGAAGACAACTACCCCAACATATTGGGGTCATCAAAAGACCTAAGGATGGTGACCTTAGCTCAGTAAAAGGAAGCCCATGATCTGAAAGATATGGTGAAGACCATGAATGAGAAATGATGGAAGGACACAGCCAGAAGAGTGAGGTCCTATAGCATCACATCCCTGCTATCTGTTCTTGGAGGCACCCAAGGACCATGATCAGACGAGGCTCACCCTCATTTCCAACTTAGAATTCTCAGGAAAGGAGGACCTACAGGTAAGATGAGCAGGTACAGGAAAGCACAGAGACGGTACAGGATAAGTCATCTGTCAAGATGAAGACCCAAAAGCAGCACCCACAGCATAAAAGGAGACCCCACAACATCTCCACTGCTTTCGTGCCTGGAAAGCCCTGAGCAGAGATGTCAGGATGATTTCAGCCCGGAAAGTCTCAGGAAGGTGAGGGCCTTCGTTTAATGAAAGCTGCCTCAGCTTTGCAGAGGGAGGGACCTGGGCCCTAACAAGAATTCATGTAAAGGCTATGAGTGTTACGAGAGGACCCCAAAGCAGGGGAGGCTAAATAGAATCCTGTACAATTCTTAGCCCTGGGGGACCCAGAAGAGCTCTGAGGAGTCCCCTTATTCTGCCTGGTGAGTCTCAAGGAAGGAATGGCCTTATCTAACAGGATGGGTCCCAGCTCTTCAGAGGAAGAAGTCTTGGCCACAGCTAGCTAGAGTCAAAGTGTGGACCCTTAATGCAGATGAATCTCCCCTTAAAGAGGAAGGCTCACAGAGTTTGTGTCCGCCCCCGGCCCCCAGTCAGGCCTGTGCGGCCCAGGAAGGAGTAGCCCCAAAGGAGCGAGGAAGTGGCAGGATGGCAGGACCAGAGATTACCCTCTAGGGACTCAGGAGGGTGGGGGCCCGGGGGCTGGCGAGGCTGGGCCACCAGAGGGAGGAGCCGCAAGCACTGGGGTCCCACAGAACCCCGCCCCTGCTTATAGCCCTCGGAGACCCCGGTGCCCCTGCCCCCGGATGCGGATCACCCGACTTCCGTTCTGGGCGGGATCTCGACCACTGGGCGCGGCGGTTTTTTGGGCGGCGGCCGGTTTTCCGGGCCTGGTCTAAAGTTAAGGTGAGGCCCCTGAGTGGGAACTGGAGAGGCTACTCCTCCGCCATAATGAAGTTTGGCCCCCGAACCTGCCCCTTTGGTCCGGCTCTGGGAGGTCCCAGTGGACTGGCCGGCCGTGCAGTCCCGTCGTCATCGTTGCCACCTGGGCTGCCTCAGGGAGGCGAGGGCTTTTGTCTAAAGAGGGCCGCCCCAACTCCTGCTGGCAGTCCTGGAATATCCTGGAATAATTCGGGCTGATGTAACCCCTCATTTTTGTCTAGGGGATGATTGAGGTAGAGAAAGGCCTATATCTAAAGGAGGAAGCCCCATGGATCGAGCGAGGAGTTCTGACCCCACAGGAGTAAAGGTAGAACCCTCAGTGCTGATAAGGGCCCCTCTCCTCAAAATAGGGAGCTATGCAGAACAGTACCCGGCTCTCATATCAGGGAGTCCTCCGGTGAGGTATCCAGATGTGCAGCACAGTGACTTCTTTTCTAGCTACTCTGGGAGGGAAACCTTTGCTTTAAGGCTTGTAGACTCAGGTAGATGGAGGACTACCAAATTCTACCTGGAATCAAGTTCAAAGTCCTGAATGAGGTCTTGAGGGAGCCACTGCGTCCAGAACAGTGGGGTTGAAGGGTCTCGCCCCTGCTGTTAGCAGGCATAGGCCCCAGTCATCTCACTTTAGCTGTCAGCTCAGGCCCTAGAAATGTGAGCACCTTTGTCTAAGGGTCATGGCCTCAGATCAGCAGAGGGCAGAGCCCCAGGAAGGGTTTGGAGTCAAGATGAAGTTCCTGAGTAAGGAAATGGGAGACCACTCAATACCCAATTGAAAGAGTAGCCGAAGGCACCTGGGGGCTCAATCGGTTAAGTGTCTGCCTTCCACTCAGGTGGTGATCCCAGCGTTCTGGGATTGAGTCCCAAATCAGGTTTCCTGCTCAGTGGAGAGTCTGCTTCTACTTTTCTCTCTCTGCCTTTTCCCCCAACTAGTGTTCTCACTCTGCTCTCCCTCTCTCTCAAATAAATAATCTTAAAAAAAAAAAAAAAAGAAAGAGTAGCCCATGATGCCAACCCTGCTGTTAGTCCTGGGAGCCCTAGGATTACTGTGACTTCCTCCACTGGGTTCTCAGGACACCTGACTGAACAAGAGCAATAGCACTGTTGGGTCCTAGAACCATGCTCTCATGGAAATCTACAAAGGTGGCTCCTTAAAAGCCAAGGTGGTCTCTCCCTGCTGAGGTGTTCACACTCTCATCTTCTCTGCTCCAGGTGCCAGCATCTCCTGCCTTCCTGCTCCCTCTTGTGCCTGCTGTCCCTGACCCAGTCATGCCTCGGGGCCAGAAGAGTAAGCTCCGTGCTCGTGAGAAACGCCGCCAGGCCCGAGGTGAGCCCCGGGGCCTTGAGGGTACTCAGGCCACTGCAGCAAATGTTGAAGAGTCCTCCGACTCTCCTATTTCTGGGGATACTCTCCCGAGTTCCCCTGCTGCTGGCACTTCCCAGGAGCCTGGGGAATCCCCAGCCACTAGCTCTCCTACTGCAGGGGTTTCACACCCCAGATCTAATGTAGGTGCCAAGAGCCAAGCTGAGAAAAAGAAAAATTCTGCTCAGGCCTCAACTTCCCCTGAGAGTGCTCGCAAAGATCTTCTAACCAGGAAGGTGGGGATGTTGATGCAGTTCCTGCTAGAAAAGCATACAATGAGGGCACCCATTTTGAAGTCAGATATGCTGAAGATCATCAACAAAAGGTACAAGGAGCACTTGCCCGAGATCCTCAGGAAAGCCTCTGAGCACATGGAGCTGGTCTTTGGCCTAGAATTAAAGGAAGTCAAGCCAGGCAGTCACTCCTATATCCTGGTCAGCAGTCTAGACCTCACCACTGATGGCAGTGGGAGCAGTGGCTGGGGCTTTCCTAAGAATGGGCTTCTCATGCCTCTCCTGAGTGTGATCTTCTTGAGTGGCAACCGAGCCTCTGAGGAGGATATCTGGGAATTCCTGAATATTTTGGGCATCTATGATGGCAGGAGGCATTTAGTCTTCGGGGAGCCCAGGGAGCTCATCACCCAAGATTTGGTGCAGGAAAAGTATCTGGAGTACCGTCAGGCACCCGGTAGTGATCCTCCACGCTTCGAGTTCCTGTGGGGCCCGAGAGCACACGCGGAGACCAGCAAGATGAGAGTCCTGGAGTTTTTGGCCAAGGTTCATGATACCGTCCCCAGTGCCTTCCCATTCCATTACGAAGAAGCTCTGCGAGATGAGGAAGAGCGAGCCCGAGCCAGAGCCACAGCTGGGGCTGCCTCTACTACCCAGGCCGATGCGAGTTCCCAGGCCAAGTCCGGCCTCTCCTCTCCTCCCTAGAGAGGGCTGAGGCAGATTCTTTGCTTTGTAGTTGTTGAGAGCTGCCAACGTTTAAGTATTGAGAGGCTAAGGTGGGGTTGGAGAGGCCATAATATATATCTTCTTTGTTTTCCTGTTGTATATCGGTAGCTTACAAATGTTCCTTTCAGAAAGAATGTTTATTTAGATTCAGAATCCAAGTTTATAAATGACATAGATCACACGTTGCTGTTTATCAGATTTAAGAGTAAGAGTTTTGGTGTTGTATAATGAAGCTAGAAAATCCTTACATCTTCTTCGGGTTCCACAACAACATAACATGGCTTTGGAATGGGGGTTTTTCTTAAGAGAGTTTTGGTGTTGTATAATAAAGCTTGAAAATCTTTGCCTCTTTTCTGGGTTCCAGAATAACACAATATGGCTTTGGAATGGGGATTTTCTTAAGAGTAAGAGTTTTGGTGTTATGTAATAAAACTTGAAAATCCTTGCTTCTTCTTTAGGTTCCAGAACAAGATAATATGGCTTGGAATGGGGATTTTTCTTGCAAATATGAAAGAACTAGCAAAAATATAGCTGTAGTTTTAAAATAGAAACAAAGAAAAATGTAGTTAAGTATTGGTTTGTTCTATTCACTTTTGTCTTTCTCTTTGTAAAATTGAAGGATATATACCTGGATGTCCTTAACTTATTCAAAAATGCAAATAAAATTAAATAGTAATAAATTACATTCTTTGCTCCATGCTCCATTTATTCTTATTAATTGAGGATCTGGTCTTTGGAAGGAAGTATGTTAGTAGTGATGATGCTAGGAATAAAGAAGACCCTGCACGTAGACTTTTAGAGTGTAAGAGCAGTTTTTATATAAGAATGATGGTGTGATGAACTCCAACATGTAAGACAAATTTGAACAAAAAAGCAATGAGAGGGGCACCTGGGTGGCTCGGTGGGTTAGGGCCTCTGCCTTCAGCTCAGGTTGGGGTCCCGGGGTCCTGGGATCGAGCCCTTCAGCGGGGAGTCTGCTTCCTCTTCTCTCTTTGCGTGCCTCTCTGCCTACTTGTAATCTCTGTCTGTCAAATAAATAAATAAAATCTTTAAAAAAAAAAGCAATGAGGAAGAGGGGCAAGTGAGAACAGTGATATATAAATTCTCTGAAGCAGGACACTTGGGGGTTCTTCTCAGTGGCATAGCTGCCATTCAAGAAGATAGCACTGCAGTCTCTGACATCTCCTGGGTTAAAAATTCCCGGAGATGAGGGTAGTTTCTTCTGGTATGAAAAAAAGCATAATAATAGCTACCATTTATTAAAGACCCAATATTTGCCAGTCACTGTGCCAGATGCTTCACATACATTACATATGTTCCAACAGTCCTACAGGACGGCTTCTCCAACCTACTTGGCAGATGAAGAACTTGAAATATTCTCAAGTTCACATAGTTGGTGGAGTGGCAGAACCAGGGGTAAAGCCTGGTCTGATTCCTCTGGAGCCCACGCTGTTGCACTCCTCGCAGCCTGAGGCCAATCTTCTGTCTCTTAATTACTTTCTCTTCTCATTATTCCATGATGGCTTTGAGGCAATGAAAGAAGGACCCTGTGGTCGAAGTACTAAAAGCAGATCTAAAGAAGGAAGGTGCAAATGAAAATCAAACACAATTTGGGGTTGTTCATGGCATTCATTTTCCTAGGATCCTCCTGCCCCTCACCCCAGGGCCCCTTGAGAGCTGGCTCTGCCCTGTTCTCAGCACTTGTGTTGAGTCCCCATTCCCTGCACTTTCCTGCATGATAGCTCCCTCCACTGGTACTTCCCCACTGGGCCTTTGTGTCCAAACTAGGATCTGACCTGCCAGCCAGCTCTCCTCTGTGTCCTCCTCTAGAGGCTGCACCTGCTCCTGGTGGAAGAGAGAGCTGCTGTCCTTCGGCCTCCCCTGACTCAGAGCATTCTGACTCCCTCCAGCTCCCATCTCTCCCCCTGGTCTCCCTCAGACTACAACTGATGCTGACAGTGGGATTTAGACACCTCCTCATCTCCCCTATGTGCTTCCACTTCACTCAAAGTGTGTGTGTCTGTTTTGCCAAATCAGCTATTATGTAAACTCTGATTTGGCATGAAATCTACAGGGCCTTTGTTTATAACTCTGAGGCTGAAGAGGCCTTTTTTAAGGAAACAACTGATATTTGCAGTAGGGTTTTGATGGAGTATCTTACTTGAATGTGATCACGGAATCCACACACTGATGAGTGAGGTTAACTAAGTGGTCAAGAACCAAAACCTC
The DNA here is from genome assembly GCA_003697995.1 of Taxidea taxus jeffersonii. Classification (NCBI taxonomy): domain Eukaryota; kingdom Metazoa; phylum Chordata; class Mammalia; order Carnivora; family Mustelidae; genus Taxidea; species Taxidea taxus. The sequence continues at coordinate 77,237 of ML096545.1, forward strand.
CCTCCTAAGTGGTAGATGAGGAAGGACCGAGGAAATCACTGTGTAAGCAAATGTTTACTGAGGGTGAATTTTTAAAACCCATCTTGGAGTCCTTAGCAGACATGCTAAGACTTGAGTAGACTTTAGCAGAGTAAAAAAGAAAAAGAATTCACCATTCTTCCAGGGAATCTTGTCTGTATCTGTCTCAGGGAAATGCTATTTTTACAGTATGCTTAATGGCACCTGTTCCGGTATTCAGGCAAGCTCAGTCATGAGTCATGTGGTAGGTAGTCATGATTTTGATCATGCATCAAAAGGTAGGAGAAAATTCTCAGCCCACTGAGATTATATAGGTTATTACAAATGGCTATGCTGAAGGGTGCTGTTGAGGAACAAGCGGTGAGCCCTCCCTGCTAAGATTTATAGAGAGGATTTACAGTGTGCTCTTAATTGAGCACCTACAATTTGGTAGGAGTGATTCCATTCCCAGTCCAGTTATATAGTTAGGAAGGGTCATTTGACTAACCCTTACCACTGATGTATGAGTAGAAGCATGTTTGTCCCCTGCAGGCCAAGGTACAAGACATCCAGTATGCCACTTCCATGCTCTCTCTTCTATTCAGCGGCAAACATGGGGAGCCCATGTGATGATGGAGACAGGCTGGATCCCTGGTCACCTGACAGCAGTGAGTCTCTGCCAACCACCATCAGGTTTTATGTATGGAAGAAAATTCTTGCATTAAGCCACTCAAATTTCAGGTTTTCTCTGTTGCATCAAGTAGCAGTAACTTTATCTGAGTAAAACACAACTGTTTTTTCTTTTATTAGGCTCATTTAAACATTTGTTGTGAGACCAAACTTTGTCATTAGACAAAGCTATTAGTAGTGTATATATTCTTGTTATACAAAGTTCTAACACAGGTCAGTCATAGTCTGCCCCCCCGCCTTATAACATTTCTCCAAATTTCAACCCCATTTTCAAAAGTAACCACAACGAACAGTCTGCTGTGTGTCATTTTAAAGCTGATTCAAGGCTTTTTCATACATAGATGTACTGTAAAAATATAGAGTTTTTACGTGTACATAGGCAACAATATGCATATTGTTCTGTAACTTACTCTATAACTTAAGTAAATACAGGATCTTTCCATGAGAGCTCATATAAGACCTGCCTCACTTTCTAAAACTGCTGTATCACTATTAGAAAAAGTCCCAGCCATCCCCCTCTCTGGTCCTGGCAACCGACAGTGTGAAGCAAAACCACCTTAGCCAGCCTGTAGATCTACAGGAACATATGGCTGCTGTGTTTAGATGCTGAGCTTTGCAGCTGTTCATCAAGCACAAGAAGGTTACTGATAAGTACGTGTAAGGTTAGCAGTGGTTACGAGCCATTCATATTTGAATTTTTTTACCTTCTTTGTTTTCTACACATAGCACATATTATTCTTAAAAATATTATAAAAGGTTAAGAAAAATTTTAAAAGGCACAAGAAATTCCAATTATAGATGTTAGGGAAACATTTACAATGGGAAAAATAATTTATGAAATAAGAGTTAAATGACAATTTCACCTATAAAATACCAAAAAATTTTGCATTACTCATAGACAGTTCTCTCTCAAGATGGCAGATTAACAAAGAGAAAATTTATATCAGAGGATTAAAGTCCCGATAGTTCATGGCTTCCTGCATAGTTCATGGAGCATATTTATCTCACACCATCTAGAAAGGCAATATGCGGTATGTAGGAGCATGGTTCTAGAGCTAGACAGCTGGTGTTTGAAGCCTAGCTCTACCATTTACTAGCTGTGTGATCTTAGATAAATTGCTTAACCACTCTGTGCTGGTTTTCCTACCTGTAAAATTGGGATGATGATTGCATCTCACTATTTTGAGGATTAAATATAAGGCATTCAGAACAGAGCCCACAAATTCACACACATATGTATATATATAGACACACACACTATTATTATCAAAGCATTTTCCTGAGTTTTCATTTTGTATATTGAGGAATTAATTAACCTTTACTACAGTGAGAGTATGAACCCTATAGATTACCTTAACACTTAAAAACCAAAATGTAGAAGTATAACCCCTGAGAGGTATCTGTCACGTCTGTAGTTCCTAAAACACTATAAAAGTATTCTCATTAATACTGTCAGTAAAAATAATGACATAATGTTTACATACTAGCTGTGGTTATCAGAAAAATTTATTAACCTTAGTATTTCATTCCCCATTGTATAGGATAAATGAGGTAAAGGGGTGTCTGGGTGGCTCAGTTGGTTAAGTATCTGCCTTTGGCTCAGGTCAGGATCTCAGGGTCGGGGGATTGAGTCCTGCATTGGGCTCCCTGCTCAGTGGAGAGGCTGCTTCTCTCTTTCCCTCTGCCCCCCTCCCACTGCTCATTCTCTCTCCCTCTCTCAAATAAACAAATAAAATATTTTTTTAAAAGATCAATGAGGTGCATTCAATAGATAGACATTTTCTTTTCTGTCGTTAGTAAATAGCTAAGAAGAACTTAGGAACTTGGCTTTCACCACATCTTGAACTAAGTAAGACTTAAGGAGAGTTTAGTATTCAAGGATACCTCTGAATGTGTCTTTTTTTAAATATAAATCTGAGAAGGTTCTGATGATGTCTTTAGAGAGTAATATGGAAGAAGGACTGGAACACATTGGAGTACTACATACTCAGAGCCTCATTTTCATGGACATTTTATACTTTAAGTGATTTTTAAACTTAATTTTTCCAAGCTGGAACATTTTAATTATTAGCCTCATAAGATGTTTCATTTTTATTTATACAAATATTTGGAATCTATGATTAGATGTGTGTATTTGGGTTAGTTGGACTTCCATTATTTTTTTTCCATTTAACCAACATTTATTAAGCCCCTCCTTGTATAAGAAACAAGCACAGAGAATGACTAATGGACTGAGTCCATCAAGAAAATTACAGAACAAGGGAGATCGAATGTGTGCACAGATAGATACAATACAACCTAGAGTGTTGGGAGGACCTCATAGCAAGGATGGGCATCTCTGAGTCTAAGCAGAAGGAAAAGGGTGTCAGAGAGGAATTGCTGAAGAGTAGTTGGCTTTTAAGCTAGATCTGGAAGGAGACAAAGGAGAACAATACACTTGGCAAAAGTTGAGGTGGCATTTGCCCCTTAAGGCTCAACTTCAGACCTGGCTTGTGCTCCTCTTAGTCTCTCTCATATTTACAAGGTGTTGCACACAACTACCAGCTATATGTGCCACGTCACAGATTTAGTCATCCATCCATACATTTATGCATTTAACAAATAAAATGACATACTATGGGCTGGCTCCTGTCTCAGCCTCTGGATGAGCAAAATAAGGTATCTGTCCACTGAATGCCCACCTGGACTTCCATTATTATGTATCAATGTACTTTTGGAACTTGGCATTCTCTCTCTTTTTTTAAAAGATTTTATTTATTTATTTGATAGACAGAGATCACAAGTAGGCAGAGAGGCAGAGAGAGAGAGGAGGAAGCAGGCTGTCCACAGAGCAGAGAGCCCGATGCGGGGCTCGATCCCACGACCCTGGGATCATGACCTGAGCCGAAGGCAGCGGCTTTAACCCACTGAGCCACCCAGGCGCCCCTGGCATTCTCTTTTTTAAAATCAAATGCATATATACCTGGCACAGCTTCCTACTTGACTTTACCATTGCGCCTTATGTAAAATGACATTCAGTTTGTTTCTCCTTGGTTAGAATAAATAATGTAAGTTGTATTTATGTCCTGAAATAATATGTATTTTTTTGCCTAGCCATACTATAGGTTAAATAGGCTGTAGTATCTGGCCTAGGAAACTAATCATCCTTTGTTATTTTGTTCCAGTCAGGAAAGGCCAGCCAGAATTCTAAACAATGAACTTTAGAACTAAATACATAGGATAAAAGTTGTTTAGAAATGGAGACCTCTTGCACATAGGAAAAAGTATTAAGATGTCTCTTCTTGCAAAACAAATGGAAAACTCAGGCAAAGACAACTCAATCATCATTTGTGTCACCATCTCAAGATTTCAAGTCAAACTATGAGTATAATATATTGTAATTGTGTGTGTGTGTGTGTGTGTGTGTGTGTTGTGATGTCAATTTCCAGTTCAAGTTGACTCTACTGACTTTATTAATCTGAAAAACACATTTGTTAGTCAAATCCAAAAGACATTGCAGAACCTCTGTCAGACTATTATAACTGTAACCCCCTAAATTGTTTGGACTTACTGGCTCAATAATTCCACATCTGGAAATCTGTGGAAAGTTCTCTTTTCTGGAACTCTGGAACAGAGTGGATGACACTGTTGTAACTACTCTCTCCTCTGCCAAATATGCTACTGCCTTGGCTTTTGTATTAGTCATGATAGGCTAGGCTATGTTAGAGGGTCCAATTAATCCTGAAATCTCAGTGTGATACAACAGAGGTGTTATTTTTCGAGAACACTACATGTTCAGTGGGTATGGGGGAGAGAAGCCAATTAGGGGTTGTTCTGGGACTTGCCTACTTCCTGAGGCAGGGGAGAGTGGTCAGAAATTCTCTAAGGGGCTTTTCTCTGATTCAAGAAACCTATTACTTCTATTCCTATTCCATCGCCTAAAACTAGTCATATGTCCTTGATTAGCCTCAAGGGGGTCTGAAAAATGGAGCATTCCATGTGCCTAAGGAGAAATATGGAATTGGATTCGGTGAGCATAGCATTATCTCCACTAGAGCTTTCAAGATACCACCCCATCCTCATTCTTTTTCTGCCTCTCAGACTTCTTTTCCTCTATCTTCTCCATGGACTTCTTCTCCACATCACCCTTTACACTTCGGTGTTCCTCAAGTTACCATTTCCAGTCCACTATTTTTTCTCTCCGTAACTGTCCCCAGGTAATTTCATTTACTCTGTCAATTCTAACTACCAGCTATGTGATATGCTAACTTCCATATCTATTATCCCAAGCTCTGACCTACCCACAAAGCTTTAAACACAGATCTAACTATGACTGGTTCATAGATACCTCAAATTCAGTGTGGCAAAACCTAAACTCATTATTTTCTCCCAAAACTCCTCCACCTCCTCCTATAATCTTTGTCCCACACAGTGGTAGCACCAGATCTCCAAGTCTAGATTCCCCCCTATCATTCCTATTCCTTAATTGTATATGCCACCTTGGCCAGACTATGGTGGCCAGTTGTTTGGCCAAACATCGATCTGTGAAGGTATTCTTTATTTTTTAAAAAGATTTTACTTATTTATTTGACAGCTAGCAGAGTTAGACAGAGCAACAGGCAGAGGGAGAGGGAGAGGGAGAAGCAGGCTTCCTACTGAAAAGGGAGCCCAGTGTGGGGCTCGATCCCAGGACCCTGAGATCAAGACCTGAGCTGAAGGCCGCCTCTTAACCGACTGATTCACCCAGGCACCCCGTGAAGGTATTTTTTAGCTATAACTAATATTTAAATCCACAGGCTCTAAGTGAAGCAGATTACCATCTATAGTGTGGTTGGGCCTCATCCAATCAGTTGAGGGCCCCAAGTGCAAAGACTGTGGTCTCCCAGATGAATTCGGCTTTGAGATTAGAACACAAAAACCCTTTCTCAGTTTCCAGTCGGCCTGCCCTGCTCTGCAGACTGCAAACTCAAGGCTGTAACATCTGAATTTCTAGCCCACTAGCTTGCTCTGTGGATTTCTGACTGGCCAGGAACAGAAATACATACATTCTACTGGCTTTCCCTACTGTATATATATCCCTCCTATTGGTTCTGTTTCTTCAAGAACCCTGACTAATATACCACCATACACACTCCGGGCACTTAAAACCCAATATGTCAAAAAGAACATATGGGCTCTTCCTAAAACCTGGGGCCTTCAGGCCTCATTTCAGTAGATGTTCCTACTACCTACCCTGTTGCTAACATCAGAAACCTAGGCATCGTTCCTCTTCATCACCCTCCCAAACTATAACCAAGAATCAAGCTCCATTAATTCTACTATTAAATATTAGTTACAACCTTCCAAATTCTCTTCCATTTCACTGAACTTCCTCACCCTCATCCATCTGATTTCTTTATTTGTCTTCTAACCACTGATCTCCCTGGATCTGCTTTCATGCATCCTTTCCAGTGCTTTCTTCTTCAAGCTTTATGACCTACATTACAGCACCACTATTATGATGCAATTTTGAGCTTCTTTTGCATAAATTTTCAGTGGTGGTTTAGATGGTCCTTGAGATATTTTCCAATTATCCCACTCTTATTTTGTACCATAGCACTCTGTTTTGTTGAGGGTACTATAGGAGTCTTCAGAATTCCAGAAATCTACTTAGAGAATCCTGAAATTCGGGAGTAGATTGAGTTCTGAAGGATTTGGTTAGAAAAGGAAAGCAAGCATCAGTGTCGTTTCTTGATTTTACACAGCCAGGTGGCAGTGTTGCTTCTTGGAAGATAGTCATCGGAGGTCTGTAGGTTTGGAAATGGGTTTGGTGCTTGACCCTGGGCATTTAGTTTATTCTGGTGGATCCAATCTACCAGCAACTTATTTCTCCCCAGTCATGTCACTGGAGCAGCAACACAAGCTTGATTCCTTACTTTTTTCAAGTATCTTTTGTTTAAAACACACCTCTGATTCCCTGCGTGAAAAAGTTTTCCCTGAAAGAAAGATGAGATGAGGAACAATTAAAATCCAGTTCCCAGTTGTCCTTCCTACAGAAAGACTCATTATGGGGGAAGCAATTGTAGTACTGTTACAACAGACTTATGAAAACTGATTTGAAACTTATATCAAAAAACTATGTAAAGCCTTTCAGTTCAATCCATGTGGCTACAGGGTAATTAGTGAAATCCAGATTAATCAGAAATTTGCTAGGCAGCAGGGTGATTTGACTAACAGCCTGGAAAGGTACAAAATAACTGGGTAATGAAGTGGATCTGACTATAATGTGCAGAATTGCTCCTGGGATTGTACAGAAAATCATTACTCAGACAGATGCTGTATCTTGTGGACAAGAGATCTTCAAAACTGGAAATACTGTATTTTTCCATCTGACTCTGCTTCATGCCCCCATGCACCAAGGATTGAAGGGCAACCTTAGAGAGGGAAGTATTTTAGTCAGTTCTTTCCAGGTCTAATCTGATAAGATATGTCATGCAAGGTGGAGGGTGTATTATTTGTTATTCTAGGGCTTTGTCACACATCATTGTATCTGAATCTCATAAAAAAGAAACCCTGTCTCAAGGAGGAATAACAGTTAACTCTCTCATTGTTTCATTGGCAATGAACTTGAAGTTCCAAGATGTGAAATGCTAGATTTGAATGTGGTTACCGAAAGCACATAAAGACAAGTTTTCTTTTATCAGTGATGCCTCTGGGCATTGCCAGGTACCCATAGCCAGGCTGCAGCTGAAAAATCCTCTGTGACTTTTCTCAGACAGAGTGGAAAACTACATGCACACATTATTGGACAAATCATCAGCCTCACAGGTGACATGAGCATGTTTCTGTCCAGGTGAAGTTCTCAGAGATAAATAAGTGCAAACAGCATCCACTGCTTATTTAAAGGAGAAGCTTCACTCTAACAAGAAAAGTTAGCCTTAGGCATGAGGAAAATAGGTGTCTGCATATGTGGCAAGATTCAGGAAGCACCTGAATAGCTTCTTGCCCTACCCTGATACAATTCAAATAGATCTCTATCCCTACTCTTGCCATTCCCCCAAGGGGGAGAGCAGGCACAGGGCCAGAGGTAGATGGTACTGCCCTTAGAGCACAGTATGGATATGCTAGACCAAATGAACATGTGGGACATTTGGTAAGAGAAGAGGCAAAGAGACAGAAGGCAAGTTTCCAAGCTTTGAGACTCAAAACATAAGCAGAGTGTAGTTCAACTTCCCTGTGAGGAATTAGCAAGTAGAAAACAATCAACAACAACAATAATAAAATTGGTTCCTTAGAAATTGCAAGGCTCTATGGTGGGTAATAGGAAGGATAGAAATAAAGAAAACATTGTCCTCAGGGAGTTTCCAGTTTATCTAGAGAGATAAGATGTGTGCATATAAAACCACACATAACTGTCCAAGGCAGTACATCACACTTATGAAATGACTGATCTTAGAGTGAAGGGCTTGAGTCTGGTGATATAAGTCTTTCTTTCTTTGTTTTCTTTATGTTTATCTTGTAAGACTTGGGGCCATGGGGGAATTTTTCTGTGGTTAGATTTAATATTTCAGAAGGGGATAGATGACAGGTGACAGGTGTTATTTATTTCTTAAAACCAAAACAAAGATAAAATGATAATCTGACTCCTCTCTCATTTCTCCGTGCCTAGCTATAAAATACATCATTCAATCAGCAAGAATTAATTGAATGCCAGTTATTGGTGAGATGCCCTATATTTGTGTAGCATTTAAGAAATGACAAAAACAGGGGTGCTTGGGTGGCTCAATTGGTTGGGTGTCTGACTCTTGGTTTCACCTAAGGTCATGATCTCAAGGTCCTAAGACGGAGCCCCACATCAGGCTCTGCACTTAGCAAGGAGTCTACTTATCCCTCTTCCTCCCTCCTTCTCTGCCCCTCTGCCCTCTAAAATTAAATACATTTTTAAAAATCTTTTAAAAAAGAAAAGACAGAAACACATGCATGTTTGTGTTTTCTATGCAACCTCATAATTTCTCTGCACAGATTAGTGGGGCAGAGATTATTCTGGCACTTTATGGTTGAGAGCCCTGAACACACTGTCAAAGTCAAAGACCCACTCAACCACGATGATGTTCAGTGGATGGTTCTGCCATCAAAGTTCCTTGCCCCCACAGGGGTGGAAACATAAGTCATACACATGGCAAAAAGGTATGCGATAGGGAGAGAGTAAAATTAAAAAGTCACTTAACTATGAATTAGAAGATTCTAATTTGTGTCCTGATGCTGATTACAAGTGAATCTATAGAAGTTACTTGACTTCTTGGGACTTCTTTTTTTCATCCATAAAACTAGGCAATAGCTTGCTTCAAAGTGTTGCTCAGAGGTTCACATCAAATGTATGCAGACAGGCTTTAGAAAGAATAAAGGATAAAGTTCTCTTCTATGTATGCATTCTATTCTATATATGTATTCTATTCTATGTAAATATATAAATGCATATATTATGATATATAATATAGAAATGTACACAATTTTAGTTAATCTCCACAAGAATTTTTCAAGTAGTAATATTATTCCATTTTACAGATAGAGAAAACTGAGATTTAAAGAGGTTTAATCAAGGGCGCCTGGGTGGCTTAGCCAGTTAAGCATCCCACTCTTGATTTCAGCTTGTATCATGATCTCAGGGGTGAGATCAAGCCCCATGTTGGGCTTCATGCTGGGCGTTAAGCCTGCTTAAGATTCTCTCTCTCCTTCTGCCTCTCCCCGCTTCCTCCCTAAAAAATCAACAAAAATAAAGAGGTTTAATCAGTTGTCCAAGTTTACATACTTATAAATAGCAGGGCCTGTATTCAATCTAAGGCATTTTTTATTTGCGATCCTCTATGCTTTCTTATGCTTCCCTTTAAAACATACTATAATTATTAGATCCTATTTAATTCTATTTTTAATTTTCTGAGGAACCCCTGTACTGTTTTCCGCTGTAGCCGCACCAGTTTGCATTCCCATTAACAGTGCGCAAGGCTTCCTTTCTTTCCACATCTTCACCAGCACTTGTTTTTTGTTTTTGCTTTTCACCATTTTTGATAAGTGTGAGGTGATAACTCATTGTGGTTTTGATTTGCATTTGCCTGATGATATGTTGAGCATCTTTTCTTGTGTCTGTTGGCCATCTGCATGTCTTTCTTGGAAAATGAATCTTCAGGTCCTGTGCCCATTTTTAATTGGATCCTTTTTTTTTTTTTTTT
>RCUC01088979.1:0-10673 GCA_003697995.1 Taxidea taxus jeffersonii
TACTTTAGGTAGTAGAAGCAAAAGCAACTAAACATAAAAGCCTTTCAATGTTAATTATTTACAAATCTTTCATCAACTCCACACAATATGGTAATTTTTAAAGTAGTCAAATTTTGCCATTTTATTCTTTCAAAGGAAGCTCTACTGATTCAGATAAAATTTCTTAAATAAGATAAAATTTTCACAGTATAACACAATTATCTTAAGTGAGCCCTTTACGTAGTCATTTCTGAAAAGACAATTGATACAAGTGATATATCAGTAAAAACATAGTTCTATACTTTAAATTTCTGATTCTGTTGGCAAACCAAGAATATGCCCCTGATTCCTATCCCTGCCTAAAATATACCTAGATTTTTTTAGTATTTTATTTAAAAAAATAAAAAAAATCCAAATGAGGTCTAGAGAATAAGAACAAATACACTCAATATATCAGAAATAACAAAGAATTCTTAAAAGACAGAAGGAAGGTGGCATTGGAAGTATGAATGAAAGCACAGTCCCAACATAGAAAATACAAGCTGAAATAAGATGAAGAGATGCCATTGATACTCCAAATTCTGAAATGGCAAGCACTGATGGGAGAAGGTGGCCTGGGAAACTACTCAAGTTATTGTTAGGAGAACCACATTTAGTGCAGCCAGGTGGATCAGCAACTCTGGGACTGATTCCTCTATGATGGTCATAAATCTTTCCCTTCCCTGCATTCACACCCCTGCAATGTGATGTTGCAGCTTTTCCATCAAGAAGTAGAATCCCTCATTCCTTGAATCTGGGTTGGCCATTTGACTTGCTTTGACCAATGGGTCATTAGCAAATACAATGCAGGCAAGGCTTGAAACTCTCTTTCTGTTGTTTTACTTAGAACTGAGACAACCATGTGAACAAGACCCAACTGGCTTGCTAAAGAAAGAATGGCTTCATAGAGGAGAACCAAGGAGTTCAACCTACTGTTGGACATATAAATGAAACCATCTGAGACCAGCCAGCCTCAAACCAACCTACAAATTGACAGTAGAAGAGCAAAATCACAGAACCATCTATTGGTCACAGATGCATAAACAAGAACAGAAGAGAAAGGAGAGCTAGCCAAGACCAGTTGAGTTACCTAGCAGACCTATAAAATTGTCAGCTAAGTAACTATGCTATCAAGTCTAAGTTTTAGAGGGGTTTTGATGTTGTTACAGCCATACATGAGTGGTATAAACTCCCCTTCCAATACTGCACGATACAACACACAAGCAAAATCATCTGTCTCCGGCAAGGATAGTTAATGTGAATGCATACATTGCCAAGAAAAGTCAAGGTACGTTGTGGCTGGCAACATCTACAAAAAACAGGGAATGTTAAAACCAGAATACTGGCCACTGGCTCATCCTTCCCCACAATTACTGAAGCAAGCTGTGGTAAACAGAAGCAGGGTTCACTGGTGATCCACAAGGACTCTTAAATACAAAGATAAACACACAATCAAGAATCATGAAAATGGGGACGCCTGGGTGGCTCAGTTGGTTGGGCAGCTGCCTTCGGCTCAGGTCATGATCCCAGCGTCCTGGGATCGAGTCCCACATCAGGCTCCTTGTTCGGCAGGAAGCCTGCTTCTCCCTCTGCCTCTGCCTGCCACTCTGTCTGCCTGTGCTCATTCGCTCTCTCTCCCTCTCTCTCTGACAAATAAATAAAATCTTTAAAAAAAAAAAAAAAAGCATGAAAATGTTTAAGGAAAGGGGCACCTGGGGTGGCTCAGTTGGTTAAGCATCTGCCTTCCGCTCAAGTCATGATCTCGGGGTCCTGGGATCAAACCCTGTGTCAGGCTCCCTGCTTAGCAGGGAGTCTGCTACTCCCTCTCCCTCTGTACTTCCCACCACTCCTGTTCCCTCTCTCTGGCTCTCTTGCCCAAATAAGTCAATACAATCTTTTTTAAAAATATTTAAGAAAAAACAACACAATAAAAGAAAAGCACTAAATAACAGAAGAAATAAAAACACAGGAACTCAGTAAGGATAAATATTAGATGTAACATAAAGTAAATTTTAAAGAAATTTAATTAATAATTTTAGTGAAAAAAGACACACTATCCATGAAATAAGATCAGGCTATGAAAAAGAACCAGCTAGATCTGGGAAATAAAAAATATTGTCAAAATAAAAACTCAATAAATGGGCTGCAGATAGTAGCCATACTTGTGATGAGCACAGCATAATACAGAACTGTTAAATCATTGATATATACACCTGAAACTAATGTAACATTGTGTCTCAACTATTCTTCAACAAAAAACAACAACAAAAAATAATAAATGGACTGGGGAAAAAATGGATGAACACAGCTAAAAATTAATGATTCCCAAACTGTACCCCCAAAAGAAACAAAAAGATGAAATGTATTAAAAATTTTAAATCAGATACTACTACTATCAGACTAGTATCACATATCACATCAACTCTAGATTCAAGAAGATACTGGAGGGGCACCTGGGTGGCTCAGTGGATTAAAGCCTCTGCCTTCAGCTCAGGACATGATCCCCGGGTCCTGGGATCAAGCCCCACATTGGACTCTCTGCTCAGCAGGGGGCCTGATTCCTCCTCTCTCTCTGCCTGCCTCTCTGCCTACTTGTGAGACTTAACCCACTGAGCATCACTGTTTGTATACTTTGGATAAATACCTAGTAGTACAATTTCTGGGTCATAATGTAGCTCTATTTTTAACTTTTTGAGACTTAATGATAGAGAACAAACAGAGGGTTGATGGAGGGATGTGGGTGGGGGTTGGGCTAGATGGGTGATAGGGATTTAGGAAGGTACTTACTATCATGAGCACTGGGTGTTGTGTGTAAATGATGAACAACTGAATTCTACACCTGAAACCAATATTGTACTGTATGTTAACTAACTAGAATTTAAATGAAAATTTGAAGAATAAAAAGTGAATTTATACCTCAATTTGAAAATTAAAAATTTAAAAATCAATTTAAAATAAAAAGAGTAATCAGACATAAAGTTCAAAATATCAAGTGAGTATGTGTGTATGTATATATATATATGTACATATATATATAGTCAGGATATTTCATATGATAAAGCACACAGATAAGATATATCAAGAAATTAGGCAGTCTTAAAACATAAAATCTGATAGAAATGCAAAAAGTAAATCTATAATCACAGTAGGAGACTATAGCATTCTTCTCTCAATTCACAACAAATAAAGTACATAATAATATTAGAGATATAAAAATTTTTAATTTAACTTTGATTTGAACAAACAAGGTTTGATCAAATTGATATGCAGAAAAGGACTATAGCATGATCTACTTACTAAGTCATACTGACCAGAATTTTAACAATGATCTTAGCATTCATATAATTCTACTCCAGATTTCTGGCACTGAGGACTGTTTCAAATCAATCACTCATATCACTGTTGGACAAATATTATAAAGCTCCACATTGTGAGGTCTTGGTGAGAACACCTCCTGAAAGTTAACAAGCACGTAAGGAAAGAGGAAAGGCTTGGGTTTGAAGGAATGTTATAAAACAGCAGCAGATGGTAAAGCCATCTTCGACACAGAAAATTGGAAAACCAATCCATTTAAAGTACGATGTATAGCACATGCCCTGTATTTACTACTAAGTTTAAAATGTATAAATATAAAATGCTATGACCTTTTAAAGTTGTGGGCTCATTGAAAACTCTGACATTTGTAAGCACAGCATCTGTTACAAGCCATTCACTCTTCTTTCCCTTACTATTACACACACAAATAACTGTATTATCTTGCTCAGCAAATTTGACTTACCCAAAATTGAATAAGTTAAAGTGATAGTAATCTGTGTTGCAAAATAATTTCTAAAGGAAAAAAGCCTGATTTGATGAGTAAAATCCTTGTAAGGAAAAAAAAATAAAAAATAAAAAATAATAATAAAACCTAGAACTAGAACTAAATAGGTCAAAAGTGCTCATCTTTCTTCTTTGGCCACAACAATTCACCTTCCAAATTGTTCTTCATACAATTATGAAAGTGTCTGAGTCCTACCCAAACATCTCTTATGAGAAAAACAGAGATGATGGTGACTCTAAAAGATTTCACACAAAGTTATCAATTTATTCTACCAAATATTGCCCCCAAGATCATAAAAGAACCTTGTTTGTCTGCAAGCTAACACTATAAATGTTAAAACATTTGAGTGAGATAAGAGTAGAAAAATATTAGATTCAAAGGGAAACTCTAAAGCATTGACATGTAATAACATAAACCTACATACACCCTAGGATGTGTTTATAGTAATGGATATAGCACAATTTTGATAATCATTTACAAAGATTTGTTTTAACTATGCAACATAATTTAAGAGGTTCTGTATTTGTTTCCTGGGACTCCTATACCACAAACTGAGTGGCTTACACAGAAATTTATGGTCTCAAAGTCTGGAGGCTGGAACTCCAGTTCAAGCTTTTAGTGGGGTTGTTGCCATCTGAAGGCTGTGAGGAACAATTTGGTCTATGCCTGTCTCCTAGTTTTTAGTGATTTCCTAGCAATCTTTGTTGTCCCTTACCTTATAACATATCACCCCAAAGTCTGCCTTTATAGTCACATGATGCCCCTGCCTGTATCAAAAAATATGATGTTTGGACTATGTAGGCAAATATTTCACTGTAATTTAAGGAACCCAAAGATGAGCCTGTCTTCCTCTAAAATAAAGTGATACACCAAAAAATGCAGGTCAGGATAAACTAAACATGAAAACAAATGTATTTCAAAGCATGTTATTCCATAGTACAATAGAATAAGAGATCATTATTAATAGCAATAGATCCTAATTCTAAATAATTATTTTGCTTTAAAAGGTTATTTCTAAGAATATGATGAACTATAAAATACTGGCTCTCCTTTTTTCATAGAAACACTGACTTAACAATATATGTACCAGAATACCTCTGTGAGAACTCAAGAGGTAAAAAAAAGCTACAGCATTCAGGCCACTGGAAAACTAAGAAGCGATTCCAGTGAAAAGAGTAGGAAAATTTGTACCATTTGGCACACCTGTCCATGCCCCTTACCCTGTGCAGCATGACACAGAGCATCTAGGAGGAAACTTAATACCAGAGCTCCTTCCTCAGCATGGAAATATGAAGGACACTCTACATTCAAAATTCGGCCTCGTATAAAGGCTTCTGTCTTCCTGTCTGTCTTTGACTACTCTGAGTGCTGACAGGACCACACCAGAGTTCAGAAGCTACTGAAAACATTCGAGCTACAGTTCCACAGACACATGCCAGCAAGAGCAAGAGATCAGAAAAAGTTTCAAAGGTCCTAGAACCTCTAGCCAGGCTGATTGGTAAAGGTATTCCTCTATATAAAGCTTGTACACAAGGACTGAGAGAGGTGATTGTTTTTTAAATGTCTAAATCCAATGAGAAATTACAAACAAACAGGTAATCATAGCCCAATCAAAGGTACAAAATAATATACCAGAAAACAATCCTAAAGAAATGCAAATCAAGAGCTGACTGACAAAGAATTTAGAATATCAAAATAGATGTTCTATCAACTAAAAAAGAACACAGATAACTAAATGAAATCAAGAAAATAATGCATGAACAAAATAAGAATATAAACAAAGAAACAGAAACCATGAAAAAATAACCAAACACAAATTCTAGAGCTGGAAAATACAGTAACTAAGCCGAAAATTTAATTAGTGGACTTTAACAGCATATTGGATTGGGTGAAAGAATAAGAGAATTTAGACAAGCCATCTCAAATCATCAATTCCAAGAAACAAAAGCAAAAAAGAATGGGGGAAAAAAAGTGAAGAGAGCCTAACAAAGTAATAGAACACCAACAAGCAGATAAACATAGACATTATGGAAATCTCTGAAGGAGAAAAAAGAAAGAGGCAAATAGCTTATCTGAAAAAATAATGGGCCAAACCTCTCAAATCTGAGGAAAGAAATGGATGTACAAATTTTAAAATCTCAAAAAAATCTAACTAGAATAAGTCCAAAAAGAGCCACACAAAGACATAACGAAACCGTCAAAAGTAAAAGACCAAAAGATAATCTTTGAAGCTGCAAGAGAAGGTCCAAAAGAGAATCTTGGAAGCTGCTCACTCTCTCACTCTGTCAAGTAAATAAATAAAATATTTTTTAAAAAAATGAAGGAAAGATGTTAACTAAACTTATGTGGTGATCATTTCACAATATATAGAAATATTGGATCACAATACTGTGCACCTAAAAATAATACAATATCATATTGCAAATACATCTCAATTTTTTTTTTAAGATTTTATTTATTTCTTTGAGAGAGAACACTAGCAGTGGGGAGAGGACGAGAGAGAGGGAGGAGCAGACTCCCCACTAAGCAGGGAGCCCAATGTGGGGCTCAAACCTAGGACACTGGGATCATAACCTGTGCTCAAGGCAGATGCTTAACTGACTAAGCCACCCAGGTGTCCCCCAAATACATCTCAATTTTAAAGAAAGAAGATATTAAGATGTTCCTAGATTTTAAAAAAGTTTTTTTTTAATTCAAAAAAAGCTGAGGGAATTCATTACCAATAAACCTGCTTGACAAGAAATGCTAAAAAGAGTTATTCAAGTTGAAACAAATAAAAAAATGAAACAATGAAACAAATTAAAAAATGAAACAAATGAAAAGAAGGACAGAAACACTTTTTCAAACCATAAGTCTATGTCAATGAGTATATAATATATAAAGATGTCATTTGTTTATGCTTAGCGAAATAAGTCAACTGGAGAAAGACAACTATCACATGATCTCCCTGATATGAGGAAGTGGAGATGCAACGGGGGTGGGGGTTAAGGTGGTAGGAAAAGAAAAAATGAAACAAGATGGGATCGGGAGGGAGATAAACCAAAAGAGACTCTTAATGTCATAAAACAAACTGAGGGGGGTGGGGGGGAGAGGGGTTGGGAGAGGGGGGTGGGGTTACATTATATGTTTAAATAAAAAAAGCTTAAATTAAAAAAAAAAAGATGTCATTTGTGACAATAACAAAAACGGAGGTTGGAACAGTAAAGGCTTTCTGTGTGTAGCTGGTTGTTAGCAGTTTAAAATAGAAGCTGTAACTTTAAGATTATTTACATAATTGGAATGGTGACCACAAAGAAATTATCTATAAAATATACATCAAAGGAAGTGAGAAAGGAATCAAACCACATTGTTACCAAAAGTCAATGAAACACAGGAAGACAGACAGAAAAGGAGAGAAGAAAAAGGTACAAGATACACCCAAAACAGGAACGCTAGGTTACTTAGTTGACATAATTAATTGTCTGACTCTTGATTTCTCCTCAGGTCATGATCTCAGCGTCCTGAGATCAAGCCTACTTAACATTCTCTCTTTTCCTCTCTGTCCCCCCCCTCGCCAAAAAATATAAATAAAATAAAATAATACAATAAAAAATACACAGAAAACAGTTAACAAAATTAGCAATAGTAAATCTTTCATTATCAGTAATTAATGTAAATATAAATGGATTAAATTCCCATCAAATCACATAAATTGGCTGAATGGGTTTTTTAAAAAGATCCAATTATAGAGGCGCCTGGGTGGCTCAATGGGTTAAACCTCTGGCCTTCAGCTCAGGTTGTGATCTCAGGGTCCTGGATGGAGCCCCACATTGGGCTTTTTGACCAGTGAGTAGCCTGCTTCCCCCTCTTTCTTTCTGCCTACCTCTCTGCCTACTTGCAATCTATCTCTGTCAAATAAATAAATAGAATCTTTAGAAAAATAAAAAATAAAAATAAAAGATCCAATTATATACTGATTACAAAGGACTCAATTTATTTTTTCATTTAATTTATTCATTTTTCATTTATTTCATTTCATTCAATTAACCAACATATACTAGATCATTAGTTTCAAATGTAGAGTTCAATAACTAATCAGTTGCATACAACACCCAGTTGCATATAACACCCAACAACATCATGTGCCCTCCTTAATGAGCATCACCCAGTTACCCCATCCCCCCACCTACCTCCCCTCCAGCAACCCTCAGGTTGTTCTCTATAATTAAGAGCCTTTCAGGGGAAGGGTCATCTGTACCCCAATGTTCATAGCAGCAATGGCCACAGTCGCCAAACTGTGGAAAGAACCAAGATGCCCTTCAACGGACAAATGGATCAGGAAGATGTGGTCCATATACACTATGGAGTATTATGCCTCCATCATAAAAGATGAATACCCATCTTTTGTATCAACATGGATGGGACTGGAAGAGATTATGCTGAGTGAAATAAGTCAAGCAGAGAGAGTCAATTATCATATGGTTTCACTTACTTGTGGAGCATAAGGAATAACACAGAGGACATGGGGAGATGGAGAGAAGGGAGTTGAGGAAAATTGGTGGGGGAGATGAACTATGGGAGACTATGAGAAATCTGTGAGTTTTGAAGGGGTGGGGGAATCTGGTGGTGGGTATTATGGAGGGCATGTATTGCATGGAGCACTGGGTGTGGTGCATAATTAATTCTGTTACACTGAAAAGAAATTAAATTTTAAAAATCTGTCAAAAACAAAACAAACAAACAAAAGGAGTCTTTTGGGGTACCTGGGTGGTTCAGTGGGTTAAAGCCTCTGCCTTGGGCTCAGGTCATGATCCTGGGGTCCTGGCATCAAGCCCCACATCGGGCTCTCTGCTCAGCACGAGGCCTGTTTCCTCCTCTCTCTCTGCCTGCCTCTCTGCCTACTTGTGATCTCTGTCTGTCACATAAATAAATAAAATCTTAAAAAAAAAAAGAGTCTTTCAAGGTTCGTTTCCCTCTCTGATTACTTCCCATTCATTTTCCCTCCCTTCCCCTATGATTGTCTTTGCACTGTTTGTTATATTCCACATATGAATGAAACCATATGATAATAGCCTTTCTCTGATTGGCTTATTTCACTCAGCATAATACCTTCAGTTCCATCCACATCAATGTAAATGGTAAGTATTCATTCTTTCTGATGGTTGAGTAATATTCCATTGTATATATAAACCACATCTTTTCATTATTATTATTACTATAATTTTTAAGATTTATTTATTTATTTGACAGAGAGAGACACAGAGAGAGAAAACACAAGCAGGGGGTGTGGGAGAGGGAGAAGGATGCCTCCCGCCTAGCAGGGAGCCTGATAGGGCTCAATCACAGGATCTTAGGATCATGATCTCAGCTGAAGTCAGAGGCTTAACGACTGAGCCACCCAGGCACCTTTATAAACCAAATCTTCTTTACCCATGGAGATCTTGGCTCTTTGCATAGTTCGGCTATTGTGGATAGTGCCGCTATAAACATCAGGGTGCATGTGTCACTTCAGATCATTACATTTTTAACAAGAGACTCATTTTAGATGCAAAGACACACATAAGCTGCAAGTGAAAGGATTAACAAAAATCCATGCAAATGGCAACCAAAAGAAAGCAGGAGTGCTTATACCAACATCAGACAAAATAGACCTCAAATAAAAAACTGTTAAGAAGAGACTAAGAATCACATTATACAAACGTTGAACAAGAACATATAATTCTAAATATTTATGCACCAAACATCAGAGCTCCTAAATGTATACAGCAAAGACAGATTGAAGGGAGAATATACAGCAATGTCCCACTTTCAATAATGTTAATTGCCAGACAGAAAATCAATAAGGAAACATTGAACTTATAGCACATGTTAGAACAGATAAATCTAGGATACATAAAGAACATTCCATCCAACTGCAACAGAATACAGATTCTTCTCAAGTGAATACAGACCCTTCTCCAAAATAGACCATATTGGGCCACAAAACAAGTCTTACCAAATTCATGAAGATTGTAATCATACAAGTATCTTTTCCAATCATAATGAAATTAAATTAGAAATCAATAGAACAAGGAAAATTGGAAAATCCACACATATGGAAATTAACACATTCTTAAACAACCAATGGATCAAAGAAGAAATCATGAGGGAAAATAGAAAATACCTTCACACAAATGAAAAAGCAAAACTTATGAGATGCAGTGAAAGCAGTGATAGTGTATAGATATAAATGCATGCATTAAAAAGAGAAATATCTCAATTCGACAAACTAGTCTAAACTCCTCAAGAAACTAGAAAAAGAACAAACTAAACCCAAGAGTAGCAGAAGGAAGAATAAAATAAAGTTTAGAGCAGAGATAAACAAAATAAAAGAAGAGAAAAACAAATGACAAAATCAACAAAAGAGCTGGTTTTTAAAAGCAATTAACCAAACTGGCAGATTATTAGCTAGATTAATTAAGAAAAAGAAGAACATTACCACAAATGCCACAGAAACAAAAAGGATTATAAGAGAATACTATGAACAATTCTACTCTAAGAAACAGAATAACCTAGAACAAATTAATAAATTCCTAGAAATAGAACCCACCAAAACTGAATCAAGAAGAAACAGAAAATGTGAACAGATAAGCAGGGAGTAAGGAGATCAAATTGGTAATTAAGAAGTCCAAAAAAATACATTATATGTTAATAAAATTTTTTTTTTATTTTTTAAAAAGTCCAAACAAAGGAAAGTGAAAGACCAGATGACTTTACTGGTGGATTCTACCAAACATTTAAGAATTAACACCATTTTTATTCAACCTGGTACTTGAAGTCCTAACCAGAGCAATTAGGCAAAAAAAAAAAAAAAAAA
>RCUC01088982.1:0-11989 GCA_003697995.1 Taxidea taxus jeffersonii
AAATGAAATGGATTTTTAAAATGTGGTACATTTTTACAGTAGAAATCAGCTGAGAAATGAAAATGGATAAACTTTTGATGTTGCAAAAACATGGGTGAATCTCTCCAGTATTATGTCAAACAAAAGAAGCTAGACACAAAAGAATGTGCACTATATGATTCTATTTATGTGAAATTCTTAAAAAGGGAAAATGAAGTTATGGTGACATAAATCTGAACAATGATGGCTTGAGGTTGAAGAGTGGAAGAAAGAGCATAAATGGAAAGATACAATGTTCTATATTTTGACTGGGGTGGAGTTACTTAAATCTCTAAATTTTATCGTAGGTCAATTACTCCTCAATAAATGTGCTTCTTTTGTGGGACCTAGGGAACATTGCTTCCCAAGGTCTGAGTCTTTCACTTTCTATCCTGCTCCTCCTATCTTTTATAGAACTTTACTGAAAGTATTTTCATACAATATTCTCAATTGATTTTATAACTACTCTTCTACATCCACGTTCTATAAATTAAATAAGGCATATATTATTTCGCAAGCTTTTGCATATTTTGAAACATGATTGACTTTCCTGGACTTAATTTCCCTTCTCAGCTCTAAGCCATTATAGCTACCAATGCAATACAATTCACCTATATTTACTAATAGAGAACAAAGTTCAAAAAATCTTTGTGGAGTGCTCCAACTCTTGGTCATGAGCTCAGGTCGCAAACTCAGGGTCATGGGATCCAGCCCCACATCGGGATCTGAACTTGGCACGGTGTGTGCTTGAGATTCTCTCTCTCCTTTCCCCTCTGCCTCTCCTCTGATTTGTGTGCACTCTCTGTCTCTCAAATAAATAAAAAAATCTCATTTAAAAAAGATTTCTTTGTGACGGCTAATAGAAAAAAAATGCTTTGCTTTCTTTACTCTTGTCAATGCATTTGTAATAATAATCTAGTTTTAACTTGTGATAAGTTATAATTTTGAAGTCTGGCTTGAGTTAGAAGGTGATATATCCTTGATTTATGCAAAGAGCATCTCACCTATGTATGACATAATAATTCATGACATTCGTTAATCATATTCCTTCATCTTCTTACCATCTGGTCATTTCCCCACAGAGTAAACTTTTATAAAACTATTTTCAAAATACATTTTTTATGTTTTTAAATACTTCACAAAGTCATCTTTATTCTTTTTACTTGATATTTTTAGCCTTATTTCAAGGTTGCCACAGTTGCACTGCAAAAGGTTTTTCCATTAGAAATGGTACTGACTGTAAAATAATGTTCTTAAAATAACACTCCAGAAGTATTATTTATTTTCTCTTTGGCACAGAAAATATACTGCAACAACTTTATAAACTTGCTCAGCAAAGTCAGCCAAGAGCCACTTAAAACATATGTTGTATACACAAGGGCAGTGTGTTGGCTTGAATTCTTAACTAATTGTGCATAACAGCAAAGAAAACCTTAAAAGTATTTTGAAAAGAAAGTACTCCATAAAACTTGCATCTACCGCATAAAATCTATCATAAGCAAATATCCCAATGTCACTGAGGTTATTGCTCTCATCACTAGGTATAGTCTCTTCAACAAATACATGGAGTTACAACCATTGAACAAAATTAGATTGATTAAAATTTCAGGTAATATCTTAATAAGTGTAGGTCTAGGTGCACAGTCTCACACACAATTTCTTCTATTTAGTTTAGGCAACATTGTTTTGTTTTGTTTTGTGTAGCCTTATATACCTAAACTATTGCACCAGATTAGCATTTAATGTGCATAAGCACAGGGTGTATCATCCGATCTTTGGAAGAATTATCCTAATAACAGGGCACCTGGATGACTCTGTCAGTTAAGTGTCTTCCTTTGGCTCAGGTCATGATCCCAGATCCCAGGATCCCAGGATCCTAGGATTGGGCCCTGCATTGGAGTCCTTGCTCAGTGGGGACCTTGCTTCTCCCCTGCTTGTGTTCTCTCTCTCTGTCAAGTGAATAAATCAATTCTTTTTTAAAAAAAGAATTATTCTAATAACTTATATTTATGTTTTTACTCTATTTCCTACTTGTCAATGAACCTATAGTCAAATCTGCTCTTTAGTTATTTCTGATTTCTTCTTGGTTCTAGAAATTGTGTGCCATGTTTACTTCTTTACTGAATAAATGCATACTCCAATATTTGTATGGCCTTGAGTAATCCAGAATACTTAAATTTGTTTCTATGTTGCTGAAAGTACAAAGAAACTGAGCTTGAGGAAGGTAATATACAATATGATTTAATAGAAATTGTTCTTTATTTGGATGAACTACATAGTTAAAGGGAAAGATATCCAGGTATTATGATAAAAGCATGTAACTATGGGATGCCTGGGTAAAATGGTTGGTTAAACACCCAGCTCTTGGTTTGGGCTCAGGTTATGATCTCTGGGGTCCTGGGATCAAACCCTATATCAGGCTCCACACTAAGCGTGGAGTCTGCTACAATTTCTCTCTCTTGGGGCATAGCTCAGTCAGTTAAGTGTCTGCCTACAGCTCAGGTCATGATCCTGGAGTGCTGGGACTGAGTCCCGTATCAGCCCCCACTTAGCAGGGAGTCTGCTTCTCCCTCTGCCCTTTGCCCTACTTGTGTTCTCTCTCTCAAATAAATAAATAAAATAAAATAAATAAAGTCTCTCTCTCTCTCTCTCTCTCTCTCTCTCCCTCTGCACTTCCCCTGCGTGCTTTTTCTCTCTAAAATAAATAAATAAATCCTTAAAAAAAAAAAAAAAAAGGCATGTAACCATGATTGAGAAGATGGACTCTTTTGACATGGTATAAAATGAAACTGGGTTCAAGTTTTACTTGTATCATTTTCTAACAAATTAAATTTGAACTGGTCACTCCTACTTCACTTCCCTCATCTCAAAAAGGTGCAGAGGAGGGGCAAGAACCTCAACTTAAAAAAAAAAGGAGGAAGTAGAAGCTTACAAGCATTTCTTTTCCTTTCCAAGTCTACCTTGATAGCTTAATTTGACTTGCAATTTTTTTTTTAAATTAGTGCAACGATGTTAGCAAATTTTGAAATGGTACTGATGTAGCAGTTTTAACTTAAAAAGTCATTAGAAGTCTGGCCCCTTGCTACATGATTTAGGGAAGATATATGTAATTTGATTTTTACTAAATTAATGAAAGATAAATAAAAGGACAAGCTAAACTATAAGACCTCATAACTAATTCTAAATTGCTTATATTTGGAAAATAAGAAGATTGGCATGGATTGTACTCTTTCTGATGTGAAACTTACAGAGAACATTTTAAGAAGTATGTAATAGCTGATGTCTTCGGGTTTTAGTCTTTTTTGAGGTTTGAGTATACACACAGAAGTGTGCTTATCCTAATTGTAGAGTTTGGCTAATTTTCATAAACATAATACTAACACCCTAATTAAGAAACACATCACTAAAAGCCCAGAGTCCCTCCTTCATGCCTTCTTCTAGTCATTAGCCACCACACACAGTACAAGTGTGACCACTGTCTTGACTTCTAAAAGCATACTTTAATTTCACATATTTTATATTCTATAGAAATGAAATTATATGATTGTTTTTTGTGAGTGATTCTGCCCACATTTACTTTTCATTCATGTAGTGGTCATTTAACTAGTTATAGTTAAATAGTTATATAATTTAAATAGTTTAGTTACATAGTTATTACTAAGTAGCAATGTCATTTATAGTTATAGTTAAATAGTTATAATATTTAAATATTTCCAGTGTTTATGGATCCAAAGAATGCTAAAATGGCCATTTTGAAATCTATCTTTTGGAGAATAGAAATACATGTCCTGTTGGGTACATACCTAGAAGTAGAATTGTTGGCATAGAGAGAATGTATGTATTCTTCTTTCCTAGATTATGTTGTGTGATTTTTTTTTTCAAACTGGTTTTATCACACTTGGGGCCCATCAGCAACATACAAGAATTCCTTCCCATCCTTGCCAACACTTAGTAATACCAGATTTTTTTAAATTTTAGCATTTCTAATGTGTGTAGCAGTAGTATTGCATCATGTTCTTAATTTGAATTTCTCTGACAACTAATGTTGTCAAGTATCTTCTATTTTATTTAATTTATTCTTTTCTCTGATGAGTTCATTCAAATCTTTTTCCCATTTTCCCTTCAGCTGTGTCACATCTCACATTATGCAATTCCCAAAATCTTTGTGAAATACAGTTGTTTTGGTGCAGAACTACATGTATTAAGAAGAGGAGAATCAGAATCTGGAGGATGGTAGAGGGTCTCTAGTCCATGCTGCTTCTCTAGTCTTCCCTGGAACCAAAACAAATGTCAATAAGTATCCAAGAACAGTTTCATGGGGATAGCACAAAAGTCACACCTGGGATTTTTCACTAGCAAGAATGCCATTGATTACAATTTTTGTCATGTTGCTATGAGCATTATCTAACAATAAATCTGCTCTGAGGAGATGCTCTGTATTTTTACATACTATTTTTATCTCTGTGCAGCCACTTCCCTTTTTGTAGCATTGTTCTGTGCTGCTTTTCTACCACATGTAGACCTTCCTAGGTTTCAACCCTGTAGATTGTGTGTGTGTGTGTGTATGTGTGTGTGTGTGTGTGTGTTTTATAATGAATTGTAGTAGTTCTTTGTACATTTTGGATATGAGTTTTGTTTTTATTTTTGAATACCTGATGTAAATGTCTTCTCCAATTCTCTGAAAGGATTTTTCATTTTCTTAAAATTTTTTTATGGAAATTTTAAATTTTTAGCAGAATTTAATTATCAACTCTCCCCTGGGTGATTAGCTCTCTTCATCTTAATATATTCCAAATTAACATCATTGGTTTCTTTATTGTCTTCTGTAAGGTCTATTATTTTATAAGGTAATTTCCACTTAGATCAGGGATCTCTCAGAAATTAAATTTTGTGTACAATGTGAAAAGTCAAGATATGTTGTTTCTTGTATGCTTATACAAATGTTCAAGCACATTTTAATAAAAAGGTTGTCTTTGCCCTATCACACTGTACAGACACTTTATCATAAGTCACATGATCATTTATGTGGGTCTTTTTCTAGACTCACTCTTTTGTTCTTTTGGTCATTTTATCTACAATAGAACTAATGCCATATTGTTTTAATTATATGATAGATTTTGTTCTGTCTTTCTCTTTTTCAAGATTGCCTTGTCTATTCTTGGTTCTGTGCATTTCTATATAAGTTTTAAAATCACCTATTCAATTTCAGCAAAGAAAAGAAAATACATACACAAATATAAATATATCGCATCCTGTTTATAATGAAAAATAAAAGCCATGTATGTTGTTTCAAATTCAATTCTTTTTCTTATTTCAGTTGTGTACCTTTACTTGACCATCAGCAATTAGTTCTCATCCTCATTAACTCTGTATAGATTTTTGAAAGTGGTGACAGGTACACAGGTAACCAGTGTGTAGAACCGGTTTGGTGAATCTTCATCCTCATTGCATTTTCTGGACAATGCACACAGATAGGGTATGGAACATTCCTTATTCCTTTGGCCTGGACAGCTTTGTTGAACCTGGTGTCAGTGCTCACATCTGAGTTCCCATCTCCTTCATGGCAAATTTCCAGATCTCTCTCTCTTTTTTTTTTTTTAAGATTGTATTTATTTATTTGACAGACAGAGATCACAAGTAGGCAGAGAGGCAGGCAGCGGGGTTTGGGGGAGTTGAGCAGGCTCCCTGCTAAGCAGAGAACCCCATGCAGGGCTCGATCCCAGGACCCTGGGATTATGACCTGAGCCAAAGGCAGAGGCTTTAACCCATTGAGCTACCCAGACGCACCTATGGATCTCTTTGAGTGCCCAAGGGGCACACTTCTTGAAACCCACTTGTGGATGCATTTGTTAATGTCAATGGTGTATTCTCTGCAGTCAAATGCTCTACCCCTGAGCTATACCCTCTCAATGGTGTATTCTCTGGTCACTACCTCATTGATGGCAGAATGGCCCTCCTTCTCACCATCCTTCTTTGCAGGAACCATTCTGCCCGGCCCTGGTTGGAAAGGAAGGTCAAATTCAATTCTTATAAAAGTAAATAATTCCTGTGTAACTGGTTTAAAAGAGAATAAAGCAATGAGCTGAAATTTAATGAAATCATATTTGATAAAGATGGCTGAGGGTTGTCACTTAAGAACCACAAAAATAAGCCTATCAAACCATTCCGAACACCTAAGAATCCAACAGGAGATTGAAGAGAAGAAGAACAACAATTCTAGAAACAGAAAATCGACCACTTTCCAAAAGGTAGGACCAGAAGTGAATCCAACGCAATGGGAAGATAGACCCCAGGGGGAGGGGCAGGCTCCTGGCAAGTGGCGGAACAACAGAGCACAAAATCAGGACTTTTAAAAGCCTGCTCCATGGAGGGACATCGCTCCAGAGGCTAAACTGGGGTGAAGACCTCATGGGGACAGCATAGACTCAGGTCCAGTGGGGTCACAGAAGGATCGGGGGTGTGTGAGTGTTGCAGAGCTCACAGGTATTAGAGCGGGGAAGCTGGCTGCGGAGACAGAGCCGAGGAGTGAGCTCTCAACTCGGGGTTTCCTAGAGCCGTGGTCTGTGACATGGGCCGGTGCTCTATGCGAGGGGTCCTCACAAGATCCAGGGAGACTCCGACCTGGGAGAGCTCAGGGATCTACGGGGTTCGGAGACTCCAAGTGGGACTCTGCCAGAGACAGAGACGCTTGGTCACAGGCTGGGTGACCTCGGAGCGCAGCCAGAAGCCAGTGAGATGGGACTGATTACACACGATTTTCTCCAAGTGCAGATGGAGGCTGGGGAGATGGGAGTGATTAAGTGCTTTTCTCTGAAGGCACACTGAAGACTGGGGCCCCTAGCTCTCAGCTCCTTAGAGCCGGAGATTGGGAGGCTGCCATTTTCATTCCTGTCCTCCGGAACTCTACAGAAAGCATTCAGGGAACAAAAGCTCCCGAAAGCGAACCTGAGAGGATTACTTAGCCCGGCCCCTGGTAAGGGCTGTACAATTCCGCCTGGGGCAGAGACACTGAAAATCACTACAACAGGCCCCTCCCCCAGAAGATCAACAAGAAATCCAGCCAAGACCAAGTTCACTTAACAAGGAGAACAGCGGATTCTTATCTGAACAAAATGACAAGGTGGAAAAACTCACCACAAAAAAAAAGAACAGGAGGCAGTACCGAAGGCTAGGGACCTAATCAATACAGACATTGGTAATATGTCAGATCTGGAATTCAGGACGACGATTCTCAGGGTTCTAGCCGGGCTCGAAAAAGGCATGGAAGGTATTAGAGAAACCCTGTCAGGAGAAATAAAAGCCCTTTCTGGAGAAATAAAAGGACTAAAATCTAATCAAGTTGAAATAAAAAAAGCTATTAATGAGGTGCAGTAAAAAATGGAGGCTCTTACTGCTAGGATAAATGAGGCAGAAGAAAGAATTAGTGATATAGAAGACCAAATGACAGAGAATAAAGAAGCTGAGCAAAAGAGAGACAAACAACTACTGGACCACGAGGGGAGAATTCGAGAGATAAGTGATACCATAAGACAAAACAACATTAGAATAATTGGGATTCCAGAAGAAGAAGAAAGAGAGAGAGGAGCAGAAGGTATGTTGGAGAGAATTATTGTAGAGAATTTCCCTAATATAACAAAGGGAACAAGCATCAAAATCCAGGAAGTGCAGAGAATCCCCCTCAAAATCAATAGGAATAGTCCACACCTCGTCATCGAATAGTAAAATTTACAAGTTTTAGTGACAAAGAGAAAATCATGAAAGCAGCACGGGACAAGAAGTCTGTAACATACAATGGTAAAAATATTAGATTGGCAGCAGACTTATCCACAGAGACCTGGCAGGCCAGAAAGAACTGGCATGATATATTCAGAGCACTAAATGAGAAAAACATGCAGCCAAGAATACTTTATCCAGCTAGGTTATCATTGAAAATAGAAGGAGAGATAAAAAGCTTCCAGGACAAACAAAAACTGAAAGAATTTGTAAACACCAAACCAGCTCTACAGGAAATATTGAAAGGGGTCCTCTAAGCAAAGAGAGACCCTAAAAGTATTATCAGAAAGGAACAGAGACAATATACAGTAACAATCACCTTACAGGCAATACAATGGCACTAAATTCATATCTCTCAATAGTTACCCTGAACGTAAATGGGCTAAATGCCCCAATCAAAAGACACAGGGTTTCAGAATGGATAAAAAAACAAAACCCACCAATATGCTGCCTAGAAGAAACTCATTTTAGACCCGAAGACACCTCCAGATTGAAAGTGAGGGGGTGGAAAACAATTTACCATGCTAATGGACATCAGAAGAAAGCTGGGGTGGCAATCCTTATATCAGATCAATTAGATTTTAAGCCAAAGACTATAATAAGAGATGAGGAAGGACACTTCATCATACTCAAAGGGTCTGTCCAACAAGAAGATCTAACAATTTTAAATATCTATGCCCCTAACATGGGAGCAGCCAACTATATAAACCAGTTAATAACAAAATCAAAGAAACACATTGACAAGAATACAATAATAGTTGGAGACTTTAACACACCCCTCACTGAAATGGACAGATCATCCAAGCAAAAGATCAACAAGGAAATAAAGGTCTTAAATGACACAGTGGACCAGATGGACATCACAGATATATTCAGAACATTCCATCCCAAAGCAACACAATACACATTCTTCTCTAGTGCCCATGGAACATTCGCCAGAATAGATCACATCCTGGGTCATAAATCAGGTCTCAACTGGTATCAAAAGATTGGGATCATTCCCTGCATATTTTTAGACCACAATGCTCTGAAGCGAGAACTCAATTACAAGAGGAAATTTGGAAAGAGCACAAATACATGGAGACTCAACAGCATCCTTCTAAAGAAGCAATGGGTCAACCAGGAAATTAAAGAAGAATTGAAAAAAACCATGGAAACAAATGATAATGAAAACACAATGGTCCAAAATCTGTGGGACACAGCAAAGGCAGTCCTGAGAGGAAAATATATAGCAATACAAGCCTATCTCAAGAAACAGGAAAGGTCTCAAATACACAACCTAACCCTAGACCTAAAGGAGCTCAAGAAAGAACAACAAAGAAAGCCTAAATCCAGCAGGAGAAGAGAAATAATAAAGATCAAAGCAGAAATCAATGAAATAGAAACAAACAAACAATAGAACAAATCAATGAAATTAGGAGCTGGTTCTTTGAAAGAATTAATAAGATTGATAAACCCCTGGCCAGACTTATCCAAAAGAAAAGAGAAAGGACCCAAAAAAATAAAATCATGAATGAAAGAGGAGAGATCACAACCAACAGCAAAGAAATACAAACAATCATAAGAACATATTATGAGCAACTCTATGCCAACAAATTCGACAATCTAGAAGAAATGGATGCTTTCCTAGAGACATATAAACTGCCAAAACTGAACCAGGAAGAAATAGAAAACCTGAATAGGCCCATAACCAGTAAGGAGATTGAAACAGTCATCCAAAATCTCCAAACAAACAAAAGCCCAGGGCCAGATGGCTTCCCAGGGGAATTCTACCAAACATTTAAAGAAGAATTAATTCCTATTCTCCTGAAACTGTTCCAAAAAATAGAAATGGAAGGAAAACTTCCAAACTCATTTTATGAGGCCAGCATCACCTTGATCCCCAAACCAGACAAGGATCCTATCAAAAAAGAGAATTACAGACCAATATCCTTGATGAACACAGATGCAAAAATTCTCACCAAAATACTAGCCAACAGGATCCAACAGTACATTAAAAGGATTATTCACCACGACCAAGTGGGATTTATTCCAGGGCAGCAGGGTTGGTTCTACATCTGCAAATCAATCAATGTGATATAGTACATCAACAAAAGAAAGAACAAGAACCATATGATACTCTCAATAGATGCTGAAAAAGCATTTGACAAAGTACAACATCCCTTCCTAATCAAAACTCTTCAAAGTGTAGGGATAGAAGGCACATACCTCAATATTATCAAAGCCATCTATGAAAAACCCACGGCAAGTATCATTCTCAATGGAGAAAAACTGAGAGCTTTTCCATTAAGGTCAGGAACATGGCAGGGATGTCCATTATCACCACTACTATTCAACATAGTACTAGACGTCCTAGCCTCAGCAATCAGACAACAAAAAGAAATTAAAAATCGGCAAAGAAGAAGTCAAACTATCGCTCTTTGCAGATGATATGATACTATATGTGGAAAACCCAAAAGGCTCTACTCCAAAACTGCTAGAGCTTGTACAGGAATTCAGTAAAGTGTCAGGATATAAAATCAATGCACAGAAATCAGTTGCATTTCTTTACACCAACAACAAGACAGAAGAAAGAGAAATTAAGGAGTCAATCCCATTTACAATTACACCCCAAACCATAAGATACCTAGGAATAAACCTAACCAAAGAGGCAAAGAATCTATACTCAGAGAACTATAAAGTACTCATGAAAGAAACTGAGGAAGACACAAAGAAAGGGAAAAATGTTCCATGCTCATGGATTGGAAGAATAAATATTGTGAAAATGTCTATGCTACCTAAAGCTATCTACACATTTAATGTAATGCCTATTAAAATCCCATCCAATTTTTTCAAAGAAATGGAACAAATAATCCTAAAATTTATATGGAACCAGAAAAGACCTCGAATAGCCAAAGGAATATTGAAAAAGAAAGCCAAAGTTGGTGGCATCACAATTCTAGACTTCAAGCTCTATTACAAAGCTGTCATCATCAAGACAGTATAGTACTGGCACAAAAACAGACACATAGATCAATGGAACAGAATAGAGAGCCCAGAAATAGACCCTCAACTCTATGGTCAACTAATCTTCGACAAAGCAGCAAAGAATATCCAATGGAAAAAAGACAGCCTCTTCAACAAATGGTGTTGGGAAAATTGGACAGCCACATGCAGAGAAATGAAATTGGACCATTTCCTTACACCACACACGAAAATAGACTCAAAATGGATGAAGGACCTCAAAATGAGAAAGGAACCCATCAAAATCCTTGAGGAGAACACAGGCAGCAACCTCTTTGACCTCAGCCGCAGCAACTTCTTCCTAGGAACAACGCCAAAGGCAAGGGAAGCAAGGGAAAAAATGAACTATTGGGACTTCATCAAGATCAAAAGCTTTTGCTCAACAAAGGAAACAGTCAACATCACCAAAAGACAACTGACAGAATGGGAGAAGATTTTTGCAAACGGCATATCAGATAAAGGGCTAGTATCCAAAATCTATAAAGAGCTTGGCAAACTCAACACCCAAAGAACAAATAATCCAATCAAGAAATGGGCAGAGGACATGAACAGACATTTCTGCAAAGAAGACATCCAGATGGCCAACAGACACATGAAAAAGTGCTCCACATCACTGGGCATCAGGGAAATACAAATCAAAACCACAATGAGATAAGACCTCACACCAGTCAGAATGGCTAAAATGAACAAGTCAGGAAATGACAGATGTTGGTGAGGATGTGTAGAAAGGGGAACCCTCCTACACTGTTGGTGGGAATAAAGGCTGGGTGCAGCCACTCTGGAAAACAGCATGGAGGTTCCTAAAAAAATTGAAAATAGAGCTACCTTATGACCCAGCAATTGCACTACTGGGTATTTACCCTAAAGATACAAACGTAGTGATCCGAAGGGGCACGTGTACCCGAATGTTTATAGCAGCAATGTCCACAATAGCCAAGTTATGGAAAGAACCTAGATGTCCATCAACAGATGAATAGATAAAGAAGAGTGGTATATATATACAATGGAATACTATGCAGCCATCAAAAGAAATGAAATCTTACCATGTGCGACGACATGGATGGAACTAGAGGGTATTATGCTTAGCAAAATAAGTCAACTGGAGAAAGACAACTATCACATGATCTCCCTGATATGAGGAAGTGGAGATGCAACTGGGATGGGGGTTAAGGTGGTAGGAAAAGTAAAAATGAAA
>RCUC01088983.1:0-11450 GCA_003697995.1 Taxidea taxus jeffersonii
TTATTATTATTATTATTATTATTTAAAGATTTTATTTATTTATTTGGCAGAGAGAGTGAGCACAGGCAGACAGATTGGCAGGCAGAGGCAGAGGGAGAAGCAGGCTCCCTGCTGAGCAAGGAGCCCCATGTGGGACTCAATCCCAGGACGCTGGGATCATGACCTGAGCTGAAGGCAGCTGCTTAACCAACTGAGCCACCCAGGCGTCCCTAGCATAGACATTTTAATAATACTTGTTCTTCCAATCCATGAACATGGAATGTCTTTCCATTTCTTTGTGTTGTCCTCAGTTTCTCTCATCAGTGTTTTATAGTTTTCAGAGTACAGATCTTTGGTATGGTTTGTTCCTAGTTATCTTATTATTTTGGTGCAATTGTAAATGGCTTTGTTTTCTTGATTTCTCTTTCAGCTGCTTCATTATTGGTGTATAGAAATGCAACAGACTTCTGTATGTTTATTTTGTATATTGCAACTTTACTGAATTTGTTTATCAGTTCTAGCAGTTTTTTGATGGAGTCTTTCAGGTTTTCTATATACAGCATCACTTTATCTGCTAATAGTGAAAATTTTGCTTCTTCTTTAACTGATTTGGATGACTTTATTTCTTTTTCTTGTCTGGCTGCTGTGGCTAGGACTTCCAGTGTTAGGTTGAATAAAAGTGCTGAGAGTGGACATCCTTGTTTTGTTCCTGATTTCAGGGGAAAGGCTCTCAGTTTTTCCCCATTGAGGATGATGTTAGCTGTGGGTTTTTCATAGATGGCCTTTATTATGTTGAGGTATGTTCCGTCTAAACAGACCTTGCTGAGGGTTTTTATCATGAATGAATGTTGTACTTTGTTAAATACTTTTTCTGCATCTATTGACATGATCATATGGTTCTGATTCTTTCCTTTATTAATGTGATATGTCATATTGATTGATTCACAAGTATCAAATCACCCTTGACTTGGGAAAAAGTTCCATTTCATCCTAGTGAATGATTGTTTTCAGTGTATTATTGAATTTGGTTTGCTAATATTTTGTTGAGGATTTTTACATCTATGTTCATCAGAGATATTGGCCTGTAGTTCTCTTTTTTGTGGTGTCTTTTCTGGTTTTGGTATGAGGATAATGCTTCATGCTGAATGCATTTGGAAGTTTTCCTTCATTTTTTATATTTTAGAGTACTTGGAGAAGAATAGGTATGAACTCTTCTTTAAATGTTTGATAGAATTCACCTGTGAAGCCATCTGGTCCTGGACTTTTGTTTTTTGGGAGTGTTTTGATTACTGATTTAGTTTCTTTGCTCGTAATTGGTCTGTTCAAGATTTGGTATTTTTGCCAAGTTGCCCTTGAGAGATGTTTTCCCCATTTGTATTTATACCAAAAGTGTCTTAATATTTATATCTCTATACTCTTGACTTTCTTATGCCCAAACACTTATCATTCTTTTATATCTTGATAATAAGCAAGAAATAGTATCTTTTTAGTGTTTTGATGATTTATTTAACTCTCATATTAATTATCTTTTAATGTAATAGGTAAAATCCCTAATACTATTTTCTCCTGCTAGATTGTTCACTTTTTTCAGGAGATAGGTATTTGAGTCTTTTTTTTTTTCTTTGTATTTGTCCTTACTGGAACCTTGTCCTGGATAAGTACTCAGTTAATTTTTATATATTTGACTTGAATTCCCAAAAACAACAGATTGTTCAACTCTCATTTCCAGATTCAGAACATTTAATATGATTGTTAATCTTTCAGTCCCACGTATACCCTGATTCTGACCACAGTCAGGTGTTTCATCTTCATGTGGTTCTTAGTTTCATATTAAAAAAAAACAAGGAAAGTTAATTTGAATTAATTAAAATGTAGATTTAACATCTGAACAAAGGTTAAGTGAATTTTTAACCTTTGTTCAGATGTTAAATGGTTGGCCAGAAAAAGAGAAACGGAAAGGGTTATTTAATAAAGTCTTAAGTCTGTAAGTGGGTATTACATAGAGGATAGAAGGAACTGAAAGAGTTTCTGCACCTGGAGGAGTTTAAGTTAGGAATAATAAAAAGAATCTCAATGTGGTTGTTATGAGACATTAAAATAAATTCTCTGGTGGAGGTTAAGTGTTTTCTGAAAATCTGTCTCCCTCATGAATGGTCCAGGTGCAGCTTTTTCATGAAAAGAGAAACTATAAGTCCTGAAGGACTGGGCTGTGGCATCTTTTATATTTTTAATCTCTTAAGACCAGAACCAAATTTAGGTTCTGGCCACCATGGAGCTACCCAGAATGTTTCCTTATAAGTGTTACTAAAACATCAGTGGCAGTGTAGTAGGGTGGAGAAAGTCCTGTTTTCCAGAATGCTTCTCAGGAAGAAAAGAATAAATATGGTAGGAAGGAATAAGATCCTTGGAGTGGTAGAGAGGCTAATAGTGGGGTATTTGTAGGGAATCTGCTCCAATAACGAAAGATGTTAAACTCTTTTATAAGGAAGGTGTGTCTAATTATGTATTTCCCAAGGAAGATGAGTCCAGTTCTTATTTTGCTGAGTGACAAATACACATTTAGGGCTAGAATTGAATTGTTTTGAGCAATCTAAGGGAATGCATACCACCAGAACTCCTTCTTGTGGCCTGTCTCTGAGTGGCGAACATCTTCTTTGATGTTGAATAAAGGCAGTGAGGTGGGATATGGAAGGACAGGAGATCTAGAAATGGGGAGTGAGTATTGAGGAACCCAGAATTCTATTATAGATGTATTATATTTGAAATTATTTGATAGATATATTTGTATAGATATATTTATCTACATTTGTATAGATGTATTTGAAATATATTTGAAGTGCCACATTCAAATAGATTTGATACATTTAAGTAGATTAAAAAAATTTTTTTTAAGATCTTTTATTTATTTATTAGTTAGAGAGAGAGAGAGAGAGAGAGCACAGGCAGAGAGGCAGGCAGAAGCAGGCTCCCTGCCGAGCAAGGAGCCTGATGTGGGACTCGATCCCAGGACGCTGGGATCATGACCTGAGCCGAAGGCAGCCACTTAACCAACTGAGCCACCCAGGCATCCCGATACATTTAAGTAGATTTATTGTGATTTGACCTCATATCCTTTTGGAAAAAATCAAGTATTTTGAATTGGAATTATAGTAGCAATTTTTCAATGAAATTTTATGTAGGCCACTTTATTTTTAAAAAAATATTTACTTATTTTTTAAAAAGATTTTATTTATTGATTTATTTGCCAGAGAGAGAGAGCATGCACGCACACAAGCAGGCAGAATGGCAGACAGAGGCAGAGAGAGAAGCAGGCTCCCTGCTGAGCAAGGAGCCCGATGTGGGACTTGATCCCAGGACCCTGGGATCATGATCTGAGCCAAAGGCAGTGGCTTAACCGACTGAGTCACCCAGGCATCCCAGGCCACTTTATTTTTTAATCTTAGCTTGTCTAAGACTGAACTTTACTACTTTTTTAATTAAAAATTTAAATAAACACGTGATATAGGTATATGGGTAACTCATTACAATTCTTTCTGCATAATTTATATTTTCTTCTTGAAGTAATATATATACTATATAGTGAATGGATTACATTTTTTACGTAATGGGCAGCTGGGGTCTGTGAACCTGCTGTTACTATCTCCGATCATTTCCCCCAGAAACACTGTCTCAGGTATGGTGTGTTTCCTCTGTGACCATTTAGGAGCTCATCTTATTTGCTCAATTCTACGATTTTAATGGAGTCTTTAGAGGAAGAGAAGATAAGGCTGTGTTCAATTTCTCATCTTTAACCTAATTATGAATATTTTCATGATAAGTTATGTTGTATAGTTTTAATACCCAGGTCTTCTAGAGTTCTATGGACAAATGAACAAATAATGTGAAAGTAATATGTTGTGAGAGAGACAGTAGGTTAAAAGACATCTTATCTAATTTCATACTCTATCTTCATTACAAAACTGCCCATTTTTGTGTTGTTGGCTCATTATACAAGTAAATATGTAGTAAGATTTAGGGCATTCTGTTACTGATGAGCTTTGAAATGAGTTACATCTTTTTAATCCTAAAACTGTGTGTTTTTAATTAGAAAGTTATGTCAATAAGAAGCGCTTACAACATGCAAAAAGGACTTCTCAGTTTGGGTGAAATTAGTAACATGAGGTTTTTACTGATCAAGAGGATTAAGTCAACACTGATTGTAAGTATTATGATTTTTTTGTGATTTTTATGACATTTTTTTCCTAAGACCACATCCCATTTACTCAAACAAGATTTTAAGTTAAATGACTAAATATCTATTTACTCCTAAGCATGTTTTAATTTAAGCACATTTAGATAATTGTTTTATTTATTTATTTACTTATTTTTAAAGATTTTATTTATTTATTTGACATAGAGAGATAGTGAGAGAGGGAACACAAGTAGCAGGAGTGGGAGAGAGAGAAGAAAGCTTTCCACTGAGCAGGGAGCCTGATGTGGGGTTCAATCCCAGGACCCTGGGATCATGACCTGAGCCGAAGGCAGACGCCTAATGATTGAGCCACCTAGGCACCCCTGGATAATTGTTTTATATAGCCTACCACTTTTGTTTGATTTTTTTTTTTTAATTTAAAGATTTTATTTATTTATTTGTTATAGAGAGAGAGAGCGAGCACAGGCAGACAGAGTGGCAGGCAGAGGGAGAAGCAGGCTCCCTGCCGAGCAAGGAGCCCGAAGTGGGACTCGATCCCAGGACGCTGGGATCATGACCTGAGCCGAAGGCAGCTGCCTAACCAGCTGAGCCACCCAGGCGTCCCACTTTTGTTTGATTTTAATTATATCTTTTATTTTAAAACTTTTTTATCTATTTATTTAAGAGAGAGCATGTGTGTAATACGTGCATGAGTGGGGGAATGGCAAAGGGAGAAGCAGGCTTCCCCCTGAGCAGGGAGACCAATGTGGGGCTCAGTCCCAGGACTCTAGGATCATGACCTGAGTTGAAGGCAGACACTGAACTGACTGAGCCACCTGGGTGCCCCTGTTTGAATTTTAAAATACAAGCCTAATGGTTGGGTCATAGAAATCTGTAAATAAATTTTTCCAATTAAACTTTACTTTATAAACACTTTTTTTTTTTAAGATTTTATTTATTTATTTGTCAGAGAGAGAGAGCGCGAGCACAGGCAGACAGGGTGGCAGGCAGAGGCAGAGGGAGAAGCAGGCCCCCTGCCAAGCAAGGAGCCTGCTGTGGGACTTGATCCCAGGACACTGGGACCATGACCTGAGCTGAAGGCAGCTGCTTAACCAACTGAGCCACCCAGGTGTCCCAATGTAAACACTTGTTATAAGCGAACTAGTTTAGGGGTACCTGGCTGGCTCAGTTAGTTAAGCATCTGACTCTTGGTTTTGGCTCAGGTCGTGATCTCAGGGTCATGAGATTGAGCCCTATGTAGGACTTTGTGCTCAGTGCAGTTCACTTGAGATTTTCTCCCTCTCTATCCTTCTCCCCGCCCCCAATTCGTGTTCTGTCTCTCTAAAGTAAATGATAAATAAAATTTTTTTTTAAAAATTTGTTAGAGAAAGAGCGAGCACAGGCAGACAGAGAGGCAGGCAGAGGCAGAGGGAGAAGCAGGCTCCCTGCCAAGCAAGGAGCCCGATGTGGGACTCGATCCCAGGATGCTGGGATCATGACCTGAGCCGAAGGCAGCCGCTTAACCAACTGAGGCACCCAGGAGTCCCGATAAATAAAATCTTAAAAAAAAAAAACCCAAACTAGTATAAAAGACAATTGCACTGTTACATTTATTGTAGCTAAGTGTCCATCAGTATATGAATTGGTGAAGAAGATGTGGTACATATACACGATGGACTATTACTCAGGCATAAAAAAGAATGAAATCTTGTCATTTGTGACACCATGATGAACTTAAACAGTGTTATGCTAGGTGAAATAAGTTAGGTCGAGAAAGATACACACCGTATGATTTCACTTATATGTGGAATCAGAAAAACAAAACAAATGAACAAACAGCAGCAACACAGAGAAACAGACTCATAAATGTGGAGAACAAACAAATGGTTGTCAGAGGGGACAGGATGGGGGAAGGGTGAAATAGGTTAAGGAGTTAAGAGGTACAAACTTCCAGTTAAAAATAAGCCACAGGGATGGAAGAGTACAGCGTAGGGAATATAGTCAATAATGTTGTAACAGGTGTTTTTTTTTTTTTTTAATCAGCAAAATGGATTTATTTGGGAATAGCAGAGAATTGCACTTGCAATTTGGGACATGCAAACCACTGCAAAGATAGGAAAGTCTAAAAAAGAAAGAAGAGGAGTGTTATTTTGTGACGGACAAGTGGGAAGGTGTTGTTTTGAACCCAGGGTTCACTGGAGAAAAGCAAGAGTTCAGGGTGATCACAGTTTGTCATTGGCTGAATTACTGGGCTAGTTTGTTCTTGTAGGAGATGCAGTATCCATTTTTCCCTGTTGGGCCCTGTAATCATGATTATTTGCTCTTGAGAATGCTTCTCTTGGGGTCTGTAGGTGATGATTCTTCCTGTAATTGACTTTGGGTGATATAGAGCACGAGAGGTCCTCTATATTCCAATGGTTTTGTATAGTGACAGATGGTAACTACACTTATCATGATGAGCATTTTGTAACATATATAACTGTTGAATGACTGTTTTGTACACTTGAAACTAATATGTGTCACCTGTACTTTAATTTTTAAAAAAAGCAAACTAGTGTGACCAGATTTTTTTTGTTTTTATTTTTGACAGGATTTTTAAGGAAAAAATAGCATTCCCTACTCCATGCTTCCCCTTCTCATGTCTCATTCTCCAGATATAATAACCACATTTAACTATTATCATTTTTTATTTTGGTATTTAATTGCAGCCTTCTTTTTTTTTTTTTTTTAAAGATTTTATTTATTTATTTGACAGAGATCACAAGCAGGCAGAGAGGAAGGGAAGCAGGCCCCTGCCGAGCAGACAGCCCGATGCGGGGCTCGATCCCAGGACCCTGGGATCATGACCTGAGCCGAAGGCAGCGGCTTTAACCCACTGAGCCACCCAGGCGCCCCTAGATTTTACTTTTAAGTAATTTCTATACCCATTGTGGGGTTCAAACTCACAACCCTGAGATCAAGAGTCGCATGCTCTACAACTGAGCCAGCCAGGCACCTCTTAATTCTAGTGTTCTTTTTTTTTCCCCTCTCTCTCTTTTTTTAAAGATTTTATTTATTTATTTGAGAGAGAGAGAGAGAGAGAGTATGGGGGGGAGGGTCAGAGGGAGAAGCAGACTCCCCGCTGAGCAGGGAGCCCAGTGTGGTACTCAATCCTAGGACTCCAGGATCATGACCTGAGCTGAAGGCAGTTGCTTAACCAACTGAGCCGCCAAGGTACCCCCCAATTCTAGTGTTCTAAACAGCATTCTTATATTACTATTTCTTGAATTTTTTTTTTTATTTCTTGGATTTTTAGTTTGAGAATTTATCTCTTGATTTTTTTATTATATAGGCTTCAGCTTTTAAAAAAATCTTACCTTTTAAATTTTATGATCATATTTGGTTCAAACAATATTCAGTGCTCATATTACTGTGATTATATGATTATTATTCATTCATAGCTATATGAATTCATAGCTATATTCATTCATAGCTAAGCCACATAGTATACCATGATTACATTTCCTTTCTATTAGAATCTTTGTTTTCCCCGGGCGTTAATGATTATATTATTCTTTTCTGTCTGCTTAATTTTCTATATGATTGTCACTAATTCATCTGTAACTTCTCTGACAGAACTATTTATCTCTCATTATACTTAAACATGTCAGATAATAGATTTCTTTCCCTCTCTCCTGGCATCTATTCCCCCTCTCTCCCTCCCTTTCTCCTTCCTAGCTTTCTGCTCTCCTTCCTTCCTTTTATCTAGTATCTCTTCTAGAGCCTCCTGTTCTCTGCTCTAATCTGGACCTGTCATTTTAGGATCTTCCTTCAGTTCTCTCTGTAATGTATTTTATTGTTTGCTGGATTACATCTTCCTTTTTTTTGTTTCCTTTCTCGATTGAGGAGCACACGAACTATAGTATCTACCTCAGAAAGGGTGAATGAGAGGGGAGATACATCTTTCAACTTCACATATGTGAGAATGTCTTTATTTATGCATGCGTTTGATAGTGTGGCTGTGTAAAAATTGTAGGTTCAGTCAAAGTTTAACAAGATGTCAACATTCTTGGGCTAATGAGGGCATAACTTTGTATTTATTTTGAAAGATACAAGCCATTTGAATCTGATATAGTTAAAGTAACCTGCTTTCCTCTCTGCTTTTTAGCCCTAATATATGTAAAGTTTTACTCAGAATTTTCTGAGATTTCTTTTCCCCCTGGAATTATGAGGAACATGTGAAGTAACGTGTGAAGGGACTGTCTTTTCAAAAGAGAAGAGAGAGTAAATGAGGAACCAAGTGGGTGGGGGACAACAATCAAATTAAATGCTTTTGGGAGATTATCATTCCAAGTTATTTGCTAGTTGGGATTATATATAAGTCCAACATTTTAAGGTTTTTTCTTTTGTAAAATATCAGGAGCAAGAATCTTTTTAAAAATTAACATATAATGTATTAAAGGATACAAGTCTGTGATTCATCAGTCTTACACAATTCACAGAACTCCCCATAGCACATACCCTCCCCAGTGTCCATCACCCAGCCACTCCATCCCTCCCATGCCCCTCCACTCCAGGAACCCTCAATTTGTTTCTTGAGATTTAGACTCTGTTATGGTTTGTCTCCTTCTCTGGTTTCATCTTGTTTCATTTTTCCCTCCCTTCCCCTATGATCCTCCGTTTTGTTTCTCAAATTCCTCATATAAGAGAGATCATATGATAATTATCTTTCTCTGATTGACTTATTTTGCCTAACATAATACCCTCTAGTGCATTCCACATCATTGCAAATGGTAAGATTTCATTTTTTGATGGCTGCATAATATTCCATTGTACATATATACTACATCTTCTTTATCCATTCATTTGTTGATGGACATCTGGACTTTTCCTGTAGTTTGACTATTGTGGACATTGCTGCTATAAACATTAGAGTGCAGGTTCCCCTTCGGATTGCTACATTTGTATCTTTGGGGTAAATACCCAGTAGTGCAATCGCTAGGTCATAGCGTAGCTCTATTTTCAACTTTTTGAGGAACCTCCATACTGTTTTCCAGAGTGGCTGCACCAGCTTGCATTTCTACCAACAGTGTAGGAGGGTTCCCCTTTCTCTGCATCCTTCCCAACATCTGTCATTTCCTACTTGTTAATTTTAGCCATTCTGACTGGTGTGAAGTGGTATCTCATTGTGGTTTTGATTTCTATTTCCCTGATGCCAAGTGATTTGAGCACTTTTTCTTGTGTTTGTTGGCCATTTAGATTATCTTTTTTTATAGAAATGTCTGTTAATGTAGGAGCAAGAATCTTAAAAGGACTTGAAAACTGTTAAAGTTGTCTTGTGAAAAACCAGTATTTTATTTTGCTTTTATGTGTTTCTTAAAAAATTGAGGCGACAGGGATGCCTGGGTGGCTCAGTTGGTTAAGCAGCTGCCTTCGGCTCAGGTCATGATCCCAGTGTCCTGGGATCATGTCCCACATCGGGCTCCTTGCTTGGTGGGGAGCCTGCTTCTCCCTCTGCCTCTGCCTGCCTCTCTGTCTGCCTGTGCTCGCTCTCTCTCTCTCTAACAAATAAATAAATAAAATCTTTAAAAAAAATTGAGGTGACATTGATATAAAATTAACCATTTTATTTTTATTTATTTATTTATTTTTTGATTTTTTATTCATTTACTCGACAGACAGAAATCACAAGTAGGCAGAAGAGGCAGGCAGGGAGGAGGAAGCAGACTCTCCGAGGAGCAGAGAGCCTGATGCAGGACTTGATCCCAGGACCCTGAGATCATGACCTGAGCCGAAGGCAGAAGCCTCAACCCACTGAGCCACCCAGGCGCCCCAAATTAACCATTTTAAAGTGAACACTGAAGTGGCATTTAGAATATTTACAGTGTTGTGCAACCCTACCTATGTGTTGCTCCAAAACATTTCATCACCCCAAGAGGACTGCCAAATCTTGATACTGATTCTTTTCTTAGAATACAAACTTGTACTGTGACTTTCATATTTGGTCTTAAGATATCTATAGTCACTTAGGAAATCAGCCAAATTATATTCTAGCCATTAAATTCCTTCAAAATTACATTATACACAGTTTATAGTTTTCTTACCAGAAAATCACAGAAAGATATTAATGTGCTTCCTATGTATCATATTTTTTGAATTACAGTGTAGAAGTTAAATTAGAACAGACACAGTATTAAAAAGATTAGATTGTCTTTATTGTTTTTGTTTTAGAGTATTTAGAAATATACTGCCAAAGGACTTTGAAAATGCATTCTAGGGAGTAAACAATCTCATCAAGAAATGGTTCATTTAACAAATAAGTCAGTAGATCTATACATGTTTCTGTTTTGTTTGTTTTTTTTCCCCACCAGCAGGTTGTGCTGCCATTTGTCACATGCTGTAGGATGATCATCTTGTCATTCTGTGATGGAGATTATTCTCTCTCTCTCTCTCTTTTTTTTTTTTTTTTTGAGATTATTCTCTTTTGAATGGAACTTAAAGTGGGTGGGGTTTCATGGAGAATAATTTCTGGTACCTTTAGAGAGGTGGGGAGAAAGGAAAAGTGCCAGAGAATACTTTTATCTTTTCATATCCCCCTAAAACTCTATTTTTAAAAATTAGATTCCCTTCACATTCCCATTTTTCTTATTAACAGCTCTTTGTTTATTTTGTGACATTTAGAGATTAATAAGGAAACTTCAGAGGGAGAAACATT
This sequence comes from Taxidea taxus jeffersonii, assembly GCA_003697995.1. NCBI lineage: Eukaryota > Metazoa > Chordata > Mammalia > Carnivora > Mustelidae > Taxidea > Taxidea taxus. The sequence continues at coordinate 10,845 of RCUC01088983.1, forward strand.
CTCTCTGGAAAGCAGACTCTTGCCAGCTTTTGCCAGATTAGTCATGGGTGGTAGTTAAGTCAGATTTGTTGTCTCATTCTGTCAGTTAAATATACAGATGGCCTATCTTTTTTGTTTGTTTGTTTTGTTTTAGTGTGAAATAAAATACCACATAACAACAACAGGTACATCTAAAAAATCTAAGTAACTGTGGAGTGTTATAAATTACCACACAGCTGTAATTATTAATAATTAGAGTGTAAATTAAATAGAAAATAACAAATAATATAAAATAATGAATAAAGATCAAATTACATGTTAATTAAATGTATCTGCATAAATACCTCCATATGTAATAATTAGATGTAATTATTTAGATCAGTAGTATCAGTAGTATCAGTAGTTCCCAGACCAGTAGCATCAATATCACCTGGGAGCTTGTTAGGAATGCAGTGTCTGGGGTCCTGGGTGGTACAGTCAGTTGAGAATTGGACTCTTGGCTCAGAACATGATCTCAGGGTCATTAGATCAAGCACCAAGTTGGTCTCTGAGCTGAGCATGAAGTCTGCTTGGGTTTCTCTCTCCCACTCTCATTGCCCCTCCCCTGTACATACTTGCTCTCTCTCT
>RCUC01088987.1:0-39068 GCA_003697995.1 Taxidea taxus jeffersonii
GCAGCCATAGCACTGGGACTTAAACCTCACCTTTTAGAGCCCAAACCTGGTTCCAATCCACTGACTTTCCCATCCAGCAGAAGTGTCCAGCAGAACCCTTTGATGCGGGGCCCCATGTGACTGACTGTCTCATTCAGGGCTTAGCTCACAAGTAACACTTCCACACCTGTCTATTCTGGGTACACAAAGCCAGGTTCCGTGGACACAGCGATGGATAAGGCCAGGTCCTTATCCATGACTTCCTCGGGCTCACAGTCTTGTAAACGGACAATGACAACGCTACCCTGTCCTGCCTAGTTCATGTTTTCCTTCCAAAATATTAATGCTTAGTGCTCTCAGAAAGTGTTTGAGCGTCTAAGGAATGTGCAGGATCGCTCCTGATTCCCACCACCGTCCTAGGGAAGCGGGCCACGTGGGTGTTAGAATTCCCATTCTACAAGTGAGGGAAATGGGGACGCAAGAGTTTCCATGAAATGGTGCCATTTCACGGAATGGAGCTGAGCCTAGAGCCCCAGGGTTAGACTGCAATTCCAGCCTTTCTGTTGGTTCAGGTAGCTCCTTCTACCAAATCACAAATTTCTTGTTTAGTTTACATTCCAACCTCTCTACTCTTTCTCTTCTTCCTGACAGGTTTCGTCTCCAACCCGCGGCTTCCCTTCACAAGCCATCCGTGGATAAGGGAGATGCAGGGAGCCCAGGAGCTGGCTGGGGGGAACATTTCCAAAATAATGGGCTACAAATGAAAGTCCCCGTTCTAGATTCATGAAGAACTTTCCAGCATGTCTTTTGATGATAATTTTGCAGGAAAGGGAGAGATAAAGGATGACAGGAATGAACAGTGCAATTTACTCCCTTTTATCAGGCCTGGAACAAAATGTACTCCTAAATTCCAGGAGTATGTGTTGGTTTTATTTAACCAATTAGTCACAGGTTCGATGAAGCAACTTTTGGAAAAAATGGCGCAAGAAGGAATCCTCGCGCAGACACTGGTCATCAGAGAAGCAGAAATGAATTTACTCAGTTCTGTGAACCAACTGTGAAAAACAGGAAAACAAAACCACCAGAATAAAGAAATGCAGGGTCAAGGTCACTTTTAATAGAGCTAATCTCAAAATATATGGGAAGGGAATCAAGGCTCAGAGCAAGGATCTGTAGAGCTCATCACCACCATGGGTGTCCCCTGGTGCCAGGCCCTGCAGGGTCTGTTACCATGGCTGTCACCGTGCATAACCTCAGAGAATCAGGGACGCCCTCTCGCCCTCTCGCCCTCTCAGCTTCATTGGGTGAATTCTGTTCAGGATACTAGAGAGTCGCCTCACTTTCCTATGCTAGAAAGTTCTGGAATTCATTTTCACAAGTCTGAGACTGCAGCCAGATCTAATGCACTTTTTTTCTTGAACAAAGGAGCAGCCATTCCCAGAGCCCAGTCCAACCTGAAATACCAGATTTCCTAATGAGAAGTCAGCCCAGAGGCCTGTCCCAACACCCTCCTGCCATGTTTAACCCCTTCCTTCCCTCCCATAGATCCCCAGAATTTTATTTTCAAGTATCATGAAGGTTATTTGAGATATGTATATAGAAATATAGATATATTCATGTTAACTACTTTTTAGCTATAAATTTGCATTAACATTCCTTTATATATGCATAATCATTCCAAACAGCACCTAACAAGGAAACTGTACGAGGTAATAAATAGTACCACCAATCATCACAAAGTTACGTATCGATCTTTCTAATTCATATACATTTTTGGATAAAAAAGAGAATGAAAGTAATAGTTCTGATCATTTTTCAAACACTGCCGCCAAGAGATCTTGAGTTGGTCCACAAACAATATGTGCCAAGTGTCTCTTAAATTATCTAAAGTCTCACTATTCTTAATTAAACGCTACACAATGTCATTCCAGGCTGAGTTCCTTTGATCCCAATTGTTGGTATTCCCGTTGTCCTTTTTATTTATTTTTTATTTTTTTAAAGTTCTTTTATTTATTTATTTGATAGAGAGAGACACAGCAAGAGAGGGAACCCGAGCAGGGTGAGTGGGAGAGGGAGAAGCAGACGTCCCGCTGAGCAGGGATCCTGATTCGGGGCCCCATCCCAGGACCCTGGGATCATGACCTGAGCCGAAGGCAGACTCTGAACGACCGAGCCACCCAGGCACCCCTCCTGTTGTCCTTCCTAAAAGTTAGTCTTTGGATTCTGGAGTTTAAAAGTCTTTGGGATTCTTCTTAATCATACTTAATATTAGCAGGTTTTTTGTTCTCTTGCATTTAATTTACGAAGATTTAAAAGGAATTTAGGGAATATGAAAAGTTTTGATTATTAAAGATCCTGTGACCCGAAAAATAATGGAATCTGAAGCATAAATCTTTTATTATAAAGGAATGAAGAGGGGCACCTGGGTGGCTCAGTTGGTTAAGCCCCGACTCTTGATTTCGGCTCAGGTCATGATCTCAGGGAGAGGTGGAACTTGATTCCACAACCCCTGCGTGGGGTTCCGTGCTCAGCTCGGAGTCTGCTTGAGATTCTCTCCCCACCCCACCCCTGCTTGAGCACACATACACACACTCTCTCTCTTTCTCTAAAATAAATAAATAAATCTTTTAAAAAAATAAAGAAGAGCAAATGAGGGTGAAGATTTCCTCCCTTACACGAGCAAGGCACCTTCTTCATTTGTCTTTTCTTTCCTTTGGCTAATGAAGATAGGAAAGATTAAAAAAACAAGATAAATACTCAGTGGTAGCCAAAGCGTGGAGGAAATGGACATTTCCAAGCCCTGTGGGTAGGAGCACAACTGAATAAAAACTGTTTGGAAGGTAAGCTGGCCACTAATACCCAAAGACTTAATTATTTCCTTTGACTCAATCATTTTACTTTGATCAACTTGTTCTAAGGAAATAATTAAAGGTGCACAAGAGTCTTGGGGTAGGTAAAGGATGTTCATTTCAGCACCATTTGTAATGGTGAAAGATGGAGTCACCCATGGCAGACTGAGAAAGCACCCGGCCGTTCCCTGAGTCACATGGCTGAGGAACAGACACCAGACATCTTAACTTCCTACTCACAGTTCTGCTGCATGGTTAAAGAAACTCCAGATGAGGCACTTAATCTACCCACTTGATTCTTCAGAAACCGAGTAAATGAGCTGAGGAAATCGGAGATAAGTTACCAAACAGCCGAGTCTCTAAGATTACTAAAACCCAGGAACTGCCCTAAACTTCTCAGCCCAGCAATAAGATACTCTTTTATTTCAAAAGATTTTCCTTTTTCTAAGAACTCTAACAACAAAAAGCGATATGTTGCAATGGATTTTTAACATGATCCACTTAGTTATCTTGCAAATAAACACAACAACAAAAATAAAATGTTTTTAAAGTATTTTCTGAAATAAAATCTATGCAATTCACAGAAGAGCTTCTTCATGGAATGAGTGAAACACTCCACTTGTCCCAGCCCATGCTCCAAGCACTTGACATGCATTAATTCACTGAATCTCCACTACAGTCCCAAGAAGTAGGGGCTGTCACTACCCCGTTTCACAGACAAGTAAACCGAAGTAAAGAGAGCTTAAGTAATTCGCCCACATAACGCAACGAGGGTTAGAATTAGAATCCAAATCTAGGTGGTCAGGATTCAGAGCCCAAGGTCTCAACCACCATGTGCCCTGGTATTAAAATACAATAATTAGATTAAAATGTATGGAACCCACATTAATGTTGGAAACTCATTGGGATTTTTATTAAATAGAAGCAGAGGAGAGCAGGAAGAGATTGTCAGAAGGCTTATGGAGAAGACGATAATGCCAAAACCGTCACAGAACCTGAGGACGGGAGGCAGGATGGTGAAGAATATTCGGGATCAAAGGACAGACCTAAGAGTCACTGGATTGTCCCTGAGGCTAGAATACCAGGGGTGAGGAAGGCAAGGTGGGCAAGGATTATGAAGAAGGTTTCTATGCTTCATCTTGTCTTTCTTTTTTTAAAATTATTTATTCAGTTATTTATACATCAACTTGATAAGTATTTGTTTTTGTTTTAAAGATTTTATTTATTTGTTTGACAGAGAAACCCCGTGATCATGACCTGAGCTGAAGGCAGACACTTAACGACTGAGCCCCCCAGGCAACTCCAGGTCTATACTTTAAAAATGATTTTTATGTTTCAAAGAACAAGGGTACTAGGAAGTGTCTTCATTCAATGTGAATTCATCTGTCCCTAAATGATTCAAAGGGAATTTGATTATGGAAAGATGGCTGAGAAACTGGCTCTATTTTTATTTTGCTTATTTTGAGGTAATCTGGTCCTTAAAAGGGAAGACAGAATAATGGTGATTCAGGATGCTAATATAAAGATGGGAAATAGGAGGAAGAAAGTAAATTCCCCTTTCAGAACTCAGGTGATCCGCTGAAAAGTCATCTACCCAGCATGGTTCCTCTAAAATCTAGGTGTATGGGTTTCAGTAATTTTTCCTTACCCAATTATCTCTGTCACATTGCTGTTCCTTTAATCCCTCCCATCTAACTGGTGATCAAAGCCTGAATTCCATCTGCTAAATGAAGCTCTTAATCTGTGCCTTCCCTTCCAATCCAGCTGCCCTGCATCTAGCTACTTTACCTCTTCTTCTCGACTTGGTCTTCCTTGACCTCAGGATCTTCTGTTCTCCAATCTGACTTTTGCCCTGCTGTCATGGTGGTGGCTCTTTCGAAAATGTGTACCCAATTATATCACTCTACAATGGAGAATCCTTCATTTCTCACAGGAAGGAGGAGGGGGAGGGGGAGGAGGAAGATGAAGAGGAGAAAAAGAAGAGGAGGAAGGAGAAAAAGGCAAGGTAGAACCTAGAGACAAAGAAGACAAAGACAAGATGACGTGATGCCTGGGTGGCTCAGTCGTTAAGCGTCTGCCTTCCGCTCAGGTCATGATCCCGCCGTCCTGGGATCCAGCCCCGTGTCCTGGGATCCAGCCCTGCGTCCTGGGATCCAGCCCCGCGTCAGGCTCCCTGCTTGGCGGGAATCCTGCTTCTCCCCCTCCCACTCCCCCTGCTTGTGTTCCCTCTCTCGCTGTCTCTCTTTGCCAAATGAATAAATAAATAAAATCTTTAAAAAAAAAAAGTTGGTAAAGTATAGACCCGGATTCTGCTTTAGAAATTCAAATGCCATAAAAAGAAATACAATAAAAATCTCCACTTCCCCTCCTTCAAACTTCACCGCCAAAACAGTCAGTTCTGTTTTCTAAAATCCATGGAAAGGAATACAGTTATAAACCTAGGTCCTAGAGGATAATTAGATAACCAGGCTGAGTATCCCAGCCCACGGTAATAGTGCCCTTGTCTTGTCTACACCGCAGTTCAGTCTGACTCAGGAGAGCAAGTGGTTGAAACCATTTTCAGATTAGATTATGAGCTGAGAATTATCCACTTAAATTAAATAATAAAAGCCTTTGAAAACTACTAAAAACACACTAGAAAACAATTCTCCCGCAAAGAACCAGAAAGCGGCATCTGAAAAGCCCATCCGGGACACAGTTTGGCTGACACACCACAGAGGCATGAAACCACTCTGCCGTCCCCAAAGACAGGACGCGGATCTCTGCGAAAGCTGCTTGCCCCGACCTCCATGGCTAGGACGCTAAATGACAGCTGAATTCGACCCCAGAGAGAAGGCTTTGTCTTTCTTCTCCCAGGAGGTGCCAAGATGAAGCTGGAATTGTCACTTGCTGGACAGCCTAGACTGAGCCTCTGCACCACCCTCCCAAGTAAAAGCAAAGTATATAGAGGAAAAGCTTTAATGGAAATATGAGAACATTGCAACAATGACCAAACAAGCTCTTCTGGACAAAGGATACTTAAAGTACATTTGAAGTGTTTTCTAAACCCAGTAACATTCCCTCTTAGCAATAAACGCTGTCACTAAGTAGTAATGGGAGTAAGAAAAGTCCGCAGGCTCTGAAGTCAGACAGACCACCACCGCTTCGTAGCTGTGCGACCTCAGGCAAGTTACTCAGCCTCTCTGGAACCTCATTTCCTTCGTCTGCAAAATGGGGGTGAGGACTTCTACTTTCATGAGACGGCATAGAGATTAAATGAAATAATACATGTAAATAAACACAGCCTCTAGCACAGCACCTAGTATATGACAGGCTCCCATGGATGGTTATCACAGTAGCATGCCTGAAGCTTCTCCCATGACTTTGTATTTCTAAACAATAACTTAGGACATTGGACATCGTTTTCCCTTTTTGCACCAAGTGAGGCAAAGTCAGCCCTTCTCCTCCTTCCTGCCCAGCCCGCCTCCTCTCCTGATTTGAATCGTGGCAAAAAAAACCAAAACAAAACACTTGTGTTCTTTTACTGTGTGCGGCCGGCATCTTGCTAAGAGCCGTGGCGGATTCGACAGAAAGGAAGGGACAGGCTGTGTCGTCCTAGGTCTGGCAACGCGAGCCAGGAGGTGAGACCTCCACAGAGGAAACAACCAGAATCAAGTTTAAAACAATCAGGTCCGGTGCCGGGTTACATGACACACACTGACTTGCCACAGTGAGTCACACTAGTGGGATTCTCGAACCCTCTGTGGTGAAGAACCATTCTTGCTTTCCTTTCCAATCCATCATGAACCAACAAGGGGTCCTATTGCCCACGCCTGCAACACAGCTCATGCTGCCTCCAGCTCACCCTCTGAGTCTGACAGCACCCGGAGGGGACTATGCCTTGTCACCAAGACTAACTCACGGACCACATCCTTAGACGTTGCGGTAATGCCAAATTGCCCGAAGTCTCTCCATTTCCCTACTCAACTTGCTGCAGACCCGTAACAGTTTTTGAAGCAGCTTTAAACTAGTAAATCTGTGGACCACTTTATGAGTCATCCTGAGCCAGAATTCATGGGGGTAGGGTTTCCATTTTTCCAGGGGCATCCCAGAAGGAGCAGTAGAGGACAGACAAAGGGGGCGCCCGGAAGCTAGAATAAGACCTCACGTGCTTGGAATGAGTATTTTTATCACAACTTGGAAAAATCAGTAGATTTGGGGTCTAAAAAAAGAGTATCAAGAACTTCTATATCTCATGATGCAAGGGAACAGTTCATTCAGGAGGGGTCCCAAAAGCAATATAGAGGAGAGAAACTTCATGAAGGTGTTCTAAAACCATTGCCTAATTGGCTTATCAGCTATTGAGGAACAGAATTCAGAAGTGCACTTTTTAGTAAGAACAGTCAACATCTCCTGCTTGTGCACACTTCTCAGAAGTCCTCTTAGGCATCAAAGGGAAGGAGACGGAAATGAGTCCAAAGCTTGGGTCAAGCCCTGCCTGTCATGAGCTAATGAGCTCAGGCTCCCAAGCCACGCTACCAGGCTTCAAATCCTGGCTCCTCCATTTACTAGCTGTGCAAACTTGGGCCACTGGCTTGATCTCTCTTCGTTTCTGCTCCCTCAACTAAGTGGGGACAGCAATTGTGCCTCCCTCAAAGGGTTGTCTCGAGAACTGAATGAGCTCACAGGTGTAAACCCCTTAGAACAGTGCCTCGATGGGCCACCTGGGGTGGCTCGGTGGGTTAAGCATCTGACTTGATTTCGGCTCAGGTTGGGATCTCAGGGTCATGGGTGGATCCCCACATCAGCCTCTGCACTCAGTGCGGAGTCTGCTTGAGGTTCTCTCTCCCTCTCCCTCTATCCCTCCAGCTCATGCTCTCTCTCTCAAATAAATAAATAAATCTTCAAAAAAATAAAAAACCAAAAAATAACAGTGCCTCTCATGCTGCTAGGGCCAGCTGCTATTATTAGACTTTTCTCCTCCAGCAGGTTCATCCTCAAGTCCAACGTAGAGGTATTTAGGATATGAGATATTGTGGTCTGATATCCTTTAACACAGGTGATGAAGCCCTGATATTCAAAAGCCCTGGGTCTAAGCAGAACCCGTGGGAAGTGCTCCTTTCTGGGCCCCCTTTCTCAGTGAGTTGCTCCTCGTACCCTTCAAAGCCCAGTTCAAATGCCTCAAGTAAGCTGTATTAGTTAGGAGCTGCTTGTAGCAGAAACCCATCTCCTGTGGCTTTAATCAAATAAGGGCTCGTTGTTAGCACCTCACGAGGAGTCAGGATTGGCACCCTGGGGCAGGTGCAGCAGGTTCCAGATATCATCAGTACCCCAGGCTCCTATGAAGGAGGAAGTACCGCCCTATCAAGGAGGAAGCGGAAGGAAACACTGAGTATGAAGAGGTGGGGGCTGTACCAGGAAAGCCATACCCAGTGGGCACCATCCAGTCCACTGACACCACGTGAGTAATCAACGCCATGTCAGGTGGCCATCCCTAATTGCAAGAGAAGTACAGAAATGGATACTTCACCAATCCAAACGAAATCAGGGTTCTGTTTATAACAAAGGGAGAAGAATGTTGAATGGAGAAGCAACGAGCAAAGCTTTCCCTGACCCCTAAGACTAGCTCAGGTCCTACTGTAAGACGCTTTCATAGCGTCATAAAGTTCTTCTTGGTGTCACTTACATGCAAACTGTAGTTCAATAATTTCTTATGAAAATAATGTTTGGTATCTGTATCATACCAGAATATAAGATTCGGAGGGCAAGACTCATGTCTCTCCTCCCCAGTTTATCTCAGGGACCGCCCTCCCAGCCTAACACAATGCTTCATAACCAGTAAGCACACAATAAAAATATGTGGAATCGGTAAACAAACCACTTAATAGAAGCTCGTTGATGGACTTACGAACTCTAGACAATTAGCTTCACTTTTTTCTTGTTTAAACTCAGACTAGAAACATTTTTATGCCTTATAAGGTTAACGTTATGAAGAATATGCGAAAAGAAAACCAAGAAACACTGGGAAAATATGTTGGGTAAAAACTTGATACGTGTGGCAAGAGAGAAAACAGAGCCCTTGAATTCATTAGGGATATGCTTTAAGGTCATGGGAATAGAAAAATATCACACAGGAGAATGCCAGGAATATAACTATATTATTTGGTGATAAATACGGGAGGTGGGGACATATTTAGATATGGTTACCTTTCTCCTTCTTCTCCTTTTCCTCTCCTCCCAGGAAAAGAGAAATGTGCTCTTATAAACAGAATCAAACAACTCAGCAGAACTCATTTACCAACAGAAGTTCTTCTCCATTCACTCACTCAACCGAACAAACCAATGCTTGCGGGAACATGCACCATCTTGGATCTTAAGAGAACAACAGGTACCAAATGGACATGGTCTTGACCTGCACAGCCCTTCTGTGCCAGTTGGGGCAGTGGGGCAAGACAATAAAGAAATAAATAGATTTACTGCTGGTGATAAATGCTATGAGGTGCTGTGGCAAAAGAATAATGAGAGGGAAGTAATACTTAAGCCACAACCCAAGAATGAGAAGACAACTATTAGAATAGCCAGGAAAAAACATTAGGTGACCAGAACCTGGTGGGAAAGGAGAGAGCTGCTCCATATGGTTCCTTTCTCTGATCACCTCTCCTATTGCTCTCTTTCACTCACTGGCTAACCCTGCTGTTACATGAACGTGCCAAGCATGCTCTTGCTTCAGGCCCTTTGCACGTGCTATCATCCTGTGCTCCACTTAAACATTCCTATGTATCTCCTTATTCAGATTCAGATCTCTGCCCAATAAAGGAATAGGGAAATGGATGAGGCTAGAACTAGATTTATTCTCGCATTAATTCAACACACGTTGGTTGAACTGCTACCTGTGTGCCAGGTACTGTTCTAGGCCCTGGGGATATCTGGTTAGATGTAAGGTGAATCTCTTGCTCTTGCAGGTCCTCCATTGGACTTGGGGAAATGGACAAACAGAAATTGTCAGACGTGACACTTGTGGGAGTTTCTATTTGAGAGAGGGTGATCAGAAGAGGCCTCTTTGAAGAAGTTTTGAGCAGAGAGCTGAATGATCTAAGTAAGCCATGAGAAGACCGAGACAAAGATACAACAAAGGCAAAGGTCCCAAGGCAGAAACTATCTCGCAAAACCACAAGAAGAGATCTCAACAATGCTGTTTAAAAATGATGTGAAAGCTGTATTAAAATTTCGTGTCCTCCTCAAAAGTTATGCTGAAGTCCCAACCCCCAGGACCTTACACTGTGATCTTACTTGGGGAAAGGGTCTTGCAGGGTCTTACTGCATACATATACATACTGAATCCAATATGACCCATGTCTCTACAAGAAGGTCATTTGCAGATGGAGCAGAGATTGAAGAGATGCAGCTTCATGTGCAGGAATGCCAAGGGTGGTGACTCCACCAGCACAAGGAGTCAAGGAAGGATTCTCTTTAGGGTCTTAGAAGGGGTGTGGCCTGCTGACACCTTGATTTTGGACTTCTGGCCTCCAAAGCTGGGTGACAATAGATTTCTGTTGTTCCAAGCCTCACGGTCTGTCATACCTTTGATGGCAGACCTGGGAAACAAATATAGATGCCTTTTAGACATCCAGGTTCTGGAGTTGAGGGGCGAATTTGAGGCCAAAAACATAAATTAGGAGATATAATTAGAACATGATGAGCAAAGAGGCTAGACTTCACTCTACAGCCAATCCAACAATCTGCCATCCACAGGAATGAGCAGATGCCAGCCTTTGGAAGAACAAGGTGGCCTACATTCTAAGATGCCTATAGAAATTTAAGAAAGCCGAGCAGATCGCCATCTTGGTGGATTAAATCAATGCCACAGCCATAGCAGATAAAATCCCCTGTAATGGTAGACCGTTAAACAATAAAACCATAACACACAATTCATGATCCAATAAATATAATAAAAAATGTCTTAAATGGTGAAATGCAGCCAATACACATAGGTAATGGTTACCAGTGACCTCAACAATTACCAAAGTGACAGAATTAAGTATCGAAGAACAGACAAGGAAGTAGTCCAGGATGATATAGTCAATAGGACAGAATGAGCAGATAGAAATGGGGGGACAGGAAGGAGGAAAACGAGAAGCTTCCTTTGCGAGTATACAAGTCTCTCCAATAAAATTTTAGAGCAGATGTTGGTCACATTCATAGATCCAAACCACAATAAGAACAAAAAAATGAACACAAAGTCTATCTGAACTTCATAGAGCTTGAAACAACATGGGGGATGGGATAAAATTCAGAACATGGCAGACCATCTTCTTGAAGTGATCAAGATAAATACGATACCTCACTGGGTAAAATAACATCTTAAATTAAAAACCACGTCCTTTGCGTTCTAGGGTGTGAGAAAAGACTGCGTGGGAAGGATGTCACCCGTCTGAGTCGGACTGGTGGGGTCATCTTGGCAGAATCCCCTAACCACCCCCCACCACGGGAGCTCACACCCCACCCGGAGCGAGCAGGCTGGGCTTTCTGTGGAGAAGCTGTTGCCTCTGCTTACAGAATATCTACTACATTTTCTTTTGTCTTTCTCAAAAGTCCCTTCAAGATGCCCATTTTTTAAAGAAATCTCACTGCCTCTAAACTCCAGGTCCAAATTTTTCTTCCAGCAGCCTGATAATCAAATTAAAAACTGTGTAGAATCCATTTTTAACAAACGAGGATCCTCAGACTCAAGAAGTGGGTGTCTGGCGGCAGCAGGGATTTCCTGCCTCTTGTGTTGGATGAAATCTCTAGTTATGACATTGTTATGTCACCAAGACACAGGGCTTGCCAGACCTCATCTTAGACATTTATGTGGGTTTTCCCGAATTCCCTTCAGCAATTTAAATCCTAGATGTTATTGCCAGCTACCAGGAAAATTAAATAGGGAATATTCAGGAAATATAAAGTGACTAACAGTTAGCGTTGCACAATTCTTTCTCATGGGCATTTTCCATGGCTGGGAAACAAACTTGAGGGGAGAGTGGAACACAGTAAAAGGCTCACAGACATCCTGAGGTCCAGAGTCTACAGACATATGGAGAAATTTCTGGTCCTATTCCTGGAAGGACTGAATGTTTTCACAGTAAACCTCCCTGCCTGGGGCTTGTTCGATCGTATCTTAGTAGTCATGATTAAATACAGTCAGAATTGGGCATTAGCAAAAGTCAAGATTTAAGTCTCAGGGACCTGCAGCTGGCCCTCTCTCCTAAGGGTAAGGAATTCCTAATCACCTGAAGTCATGAACTGTTATTCGAAATACATTTAGACCTTCCCATTCAAACTAACATCCCACAATAGTTTGAGACTGTATTATTACACCTTCTCGATGTAGTGCTAACTCGTTATGGAAACAAAGAATGGAGACCCGGTTGAGAGATAAGCGAGTGTGGACCTTGCTCCCCAGTGTGACCACACCGTAGAGACCTGGCCCAGGATGCGGGGGCAATTCTTACAGCAGCAAAGAACGTGACCGCTATCAGCTAAGAGCATTCTCACGTGTTTAAGATGGAACAACGAAGGACAGAAAACAACTGTATGCCTGCTTGACATGGACGAAAAAGATACATTCCAAAAAATAGAAAATAAAGCATTTTGGCCAGGATCCCTTAGATCTGGAATTTCCTCTGTTTTCCAGTATAATAGGAATCAGAGCCTTCACTGAAAACTTTACTTTTAAAACAGGCTTGTTGTATCTTGGACTTTTCTGGGGTGGTTCAGTTTAGTTGTGAAGGTCAGTGTTCGTGTCTGAATGCACCCAACATGGAGAAGTGGCGAAAGGTAAGTTTGTCCTCTCGCTCACTCGCTCTCCTCCTGCCCGTACATAAATGGAACAATAAAACTGTAAAAGCATCCTTGTTGTTTTCGCAAAACGCGTTTATCTAAAGTAAAGGTCCGTGCCTTATATCCTAGAACAAGGAAATGCTCACCTCTCTACTAGATATCATTGGATAGGTTAAATTTCTGATTTCCTTAGAAGAGAAGACATTTATCTACAATCTATTTTTTGTATATTCAATCCAAAATAAGTAGCCTGTGCTTTCTTTGTCCCCATTCATCCTGTAGCTACCAAAAGCAGGGGGTGAGGTGGTGGGGGATGGAGAGGTACTCAGAATTTATAAAATCCTGCTTCTGTGAAATGTTCTTTGTACCTCCTGGCCCCATCTCACAAACTAATAAACTGTCTAACCCCGTGCTTCTCTGCCCTCCAGAATACACATCAGAGCCAGATGGAAATTCCACTGACCAAATTAAAACACACTAATTGGGCATCAAATTTCTTCCGAAAATGTTCCTTCCCAGCATCATAGATGAGGTATCGTGTGGGTGTTGGATGTACAACTAAGAGGAAATTCATTCTTTCGGTACAAATAAATCATTCAAATTTGCTTTACTAAACTTTCTTATTGGCTCCTGGAAATGATCAAATGTAGGATGTGGGGAATTTAACTGCTCAAGTATTCAAAAGGTTTATTCAGTGAATGGACCCAAGAAGAGTGGAAACAAGACAGCTAAATCGTTTTTTAGATAATACATGTTTCTTTGCTAAAACAGTTCTAGAAAATCAAAGGCTACATCTGGGATACAGACTTACAGATGTTCTTAGCCTCATACGGATGCATGCAAAACTCTTTGCTGTTTAAATATGCTAAATGTTTAAAGAATTAAACTTAAGACTTTCTGTTGTAACAGTGACTCCTAGTTCATAGTATCGCCAAAACGCACTGTATAAAATTAATCTTACAGTTAGAGAATTCCCATCAACGTAGTCAGCTCCATGAAGTGCAGTGAGCTTTCTGTCTATTGTACAATTTTCACAATGATTCAAAAATAATCGAACATCCCCAATTTTTTTTAAAGATTTTATTTATTTATTTGACAGACAGAGATCACAAGTAGGCAGAGAGGCAGGCAGAGAGAGAGAGGGGGAAGCAGGCTCCCTGCAGAGAGCCCAATGTGGGGCTCGATCCCAGGACCCTGAGATCATAACCTGAGCCGAAGACAGAGGCTTAACCCACTGAGCCACCCGGGCACCCCGAACATCCCAAATTTTTTTCAGAATCGTTGACCTGACCTAAATGCCACTGATTATGTTTATAGAGGACTTAAATAACTCTTGTATTTCTGAGGTCAAGGTCAATATCAACAGTGATGAGTCATGTTAATAGCACATACCCTTCATATGATGTGATAAAAATTGATAAAAATGGCATTTTACCTCTATATGGTCTTCCTCCTTTAAACTAATAACATTATGAGAAAAGCACTGGATAAATTCCAATAGAGGGACATTTGACCAAGCACCTGACCAGTCAGTCTTCCTCAAAACTGTCAAGGTCATGAATAACAAGAAGAGTCTGAAATTGCCACAGTTAAGGGGAGCCGAAAGGAGACATGACAGCTACTGTTATCTGCTTCTGTGGCTGGTCTCCTGGAACAGAAGAATGACATCAGGTAAAATACTAAGGAAATCCAAATAAACAGTGGATGTTAGCTGATAATAACGTATCAATATGGTCTCATTAATCGTAAGTAATATCCACCTGGGAAAAACTGGATGCAGAGTACAGACGAACTATGGGCTGCTTTCTCAGTTTTTCTCTAAGTCTAAAACTGTCCTAAAAAATAAAGTCAATTTTTAAAATCTTTATGGCTGTTGTTTAAAATGCCAGCTTTGTGTCTGCAACTTACCTGCAAATGGTTCAAATAAAAATAATATAGAAAGAAACTGGAAGAAAAGAATAAGATAAATGTAAAAAATGTTCACTTATGAGGACTCTTCGTCAAAGTATCTGAGAATTCTTCACACTCATCTTGAAACTTTTCTGTAAATCTGAAACTATGTCAAAGTAAAAAAACATTAAGGCAAAGAATTGTCATAAACCACCATAACAAAAAGAGACATATCCTAAACAGGGAAAATATTTGCAACATATGTGATAGACAGTGAATTAATTCCTCCATGTATAAGTCATAGGAATAAGGCAATACCACAATAGAAAAGATAAATAAATAAATCACAAAAGAAGTGTAAGGGCCAATCAACATGTATGTATGTGCATGTATATGTGTGCATACAGACACACATGCATATTCTCAACTTCAGTATCAATAAGAGAAATGTACATTTTCCTAAAATAAAGTAAAATTTTGCCTAATAAGTAGACCCTCAAAAATGAATAAAGAAAACACCCTAAAACTAATAATAAATTAATAAAAAAAAATCCAAAGTTGGACAGTGTATCATTAAATGAGCACTGTACTACTGGTGGGTGTCCCAACTGGTCCTGTAGTCTGGTTGTAATTTGGGAATCATGGAAGTTTCTAAAGATGTTCAATCCCTTTGATTCAGTATTTCCTTTACTTGGTAGCATTTATCCTGAGGAAATAAGCAGAGAGGTAGAAAAATTACATGCAAGGCAGTTGATCATAACATTATTTGTAATAATATTATATAAAAAGCTTCACAACTGGAACAGGTCAGGGGTGAATCACGCTATATCCGTATGATGGATTACTAAGTAGCCGTGAGACTATCATATCGTGAAAGAATGCTTATTGACAGTGGGAAATGTTAACAGTATATCCACTGTTAAGAGTAGTTATCTTTGGGTGGTATCATTACTGGGTTGGCAGTAACCTCAGACACCATGGAAAGAGATTCCGCGTGTGTTGTAGGACATAAGCCCGGGGGTGATTCTATTTCTGAGGGGATGCAATGGTGGCAGTAAGCAATTGATAAGCTTAAGGACCCAACTCTGGAAAATGACATGGGCTTTACAATAAACTATTGAGTTTTCCCAACTTAAAAAAAAATGTTATATATTCATTCATTTTGCAAGTATTTAAGTACCCACCGTATTCAAAATACTATGCTAGGTGCTCTACAAGGAAAGGAGAGAAGTCCACCAAGTTTGATAAAAGAATCTCTCTGTCCTCCGTGAGCTTACAATCTAACATGGGTACTCCGAACAGGTTTACAAATGGCTGTGATACAAAGCAGAACAACGGAGGAGGGAAGGAAGACAGTGTCTGAGATGAAACGGAATCATCTTTTAACCAGTTTCTATTGCCATAGGGAACACCGGGAATGAGACATGTGAGGATAGTGCAGGGAACAGCATGACCAAGCAGGAGAGATGATAAACAGAAGGCTTATTTAGGAAAGCATGAGTTTTCTAATTTGGCTGAAAGCATGAAGTAGGGTGAGCTAAGAACTGGGAAGGATAGGCTGAAGACAGAGATCAAAAAGCCTTAAACACCCATCTGAGAAGTCTGGACTTAATATGTCAGGCAAGTGTGGTTCTTAAAGGTCTCTGAGCAGTTTGACAATCTGAGGAAATTTGTACCGACAAGATGAATCTGACTTTCATTGTGGGAACAAGGTAGACTAGCTATCCAGAGAAACTCTTCTCGTGGCAAAGCAACTCAGCTGCAAGCAAAATATTTGAGAACATCTTTATAAATACATAACTGGGCTGGCAAAATGGCAGGTGAAATCCTCAGCTATCTGACATAGGAAAAAGCATGACTCCAAATGGGTAAGAAAAGGATGAATTGTCATCTGCCAATTCCTGATAGCCAAGGGCAGGAGGTCAGCAAACTACAGCTCATGGGCCACATCTAGCTGGCCACCTGCTTTGGCAAATAAGGTTTTATTGGAACACAGTCACATCCATTCATGTTGTGTATTGTCGATGGCTGATTTCAGGCTACAATGGCAGACATGAGTAGCTAACACAGACCAGATGGCCTGCAAAGCCTGGAATATTGATAAAGGAAGAGTTTGTTGACTCCTGGCCTTGAGTTTTGATGGGTTGAGCCTGTGGGATTTGAGGGACAAAGCCAGATGTCTGCATAGAGTGGGATGCCATAGAAAAGATGAAAAAAAAATTTGGGACCCTAAAAGGTGACACTTCCAGTAGGTGGATTAGGAAAATGTTTTCTCTGAAGAAAGAGATGGAGAGGATACTTACTTGCCTGTCTTGGCTGTGGTAGAAAGGAAGGGAAATTTTTATTTACCATTAGCCCGTCCTTATACATGTCAGAACCCACAACATCTGCATGGGGGTCCAAAAAACCCTTAGCCAAAAATTTGGTTTACCCAATTAATCCTGGCTCGGGAGTGCCTCTTGGTGTCTAAACAAACATCAATCTTTGAATTCTCACAGATGAAGTTCCAAAAAATATAAGCTTCAAATCAAAAAGCACAAGATGCATGAGTAAACACGTTAGTAAAAGTAAAACAAAGCAGAAAAAAACATCAGGATGAGACCCACAAAATAGATATTAGAATTATTAGATGCAATATATTATGTTTACTATACTATACTATTTACTATAAGAAATAAGATATCACCAAAGAAAAGAGATTATCAAGAATGACCAGCCATATTTAAGATCAACCAAATAAAACACTGAAAATGATAAATAATATTATAACTGATATTATAACAATTAATGTTAAAGTAACAGATACAGATAGAAAGTAATAACAAACTGGAAGATAGATCTGAAAAAATTACACAAAATCCAACACAGAGAGACAAAAATAGAAAGTAAAAAGGAGTTAAGAGACACAAAGGCAAAGGAAGAAAGGTCTATTACTCATTTAATCAAAGGTATAGAAGGTGAGAAAAAAACAGGGCATGTACAATAGAGGTAAGAGAAATAATACCCAACATTTTTCTAGAACTAATGAAATACAGCAGTCCTCAGATATAAATGAAAGGATAAGTAAACTGCAATGCACCAACAAAAAGAAAAGCTTTGGGGTGCCTGGGTGGCTCAGTCAGTTAAACATCTGTCTTTGGCTCAGGTTCTGATCTCAGGGTCCTGGGATTGAGCCCTGCTCTGTAGGGAGTCTGCTTCTCCCCCTCCCTTTCCCTCTGCCCCACCCCCTGCCCATTTGTGCTCTCTCTCTCTCTCTCTCTCTCTCGCTCAAGTAAATAAATAAAATATTTTAAAAATAAAAAGAAAGCCTTTAAAGGTAGAAAGGAGAGATAATACCCATACAAATGGATGGTTAGACTGACAACTAGTTTTTCATCAGTAATGATAATATTAGAAGACAAGGGGATAATACTTTCAAAGTTCTGAGATAAAGATCAACAATTTAGAGTTGTACATACCCGAAATTATCTTCGAAGAAGGAGGATGAAAAATAGACACTTTCAAGCAGACAAAAACTGACGGAATTTTCAAACAATATATCAATCCGAAAAGAACTTTCAAAACAAACATATTTTAGGAAGATAGAAAAGGAACCCTAAAAATGATATCTGAAAGACAAGGAGGAGTTATGATAGATGGTCAAGACTACGTAAATAGAGTTGACCCTTGAAAAATACAGGGGTTGTTCTGTGTATAACTTTTGACTCCCCAGAACTTAACTACTAGTAGCCTACTGTTAACTGGAAGCCATACTGGTAATGTAAATAGTCAATTAGCAAATGCTTTGTATGTTTTATATATATTATATGGTGTACTCTTACAATAAAGAAAGCTAGAAAAATAAAATGTTATTAAGAAAATCATATGGAAGAGGGGCGCCTGGGTGGCTAAGTTGGTTAAGCATTCGGTTCTTGGTTTTGGTTCAGGTCATGATCCTAGGGGCATGGGATTGAGCCCTACATTGGGCTCTGCATTCAGCAAGGATTCTGCCTGTCTTTCTCCCTCTGTTCCTCTTCCCACTCACACACTCGCTCTCAAATCGATAAACAAAATCTTTTTAAAAAAAGAAAAATCATAAGGAATATATATTTGCAGTACTGTATTTATCAAAAAAAGTCATGTATAAATGGATCTGTGCACTTATATTTTTTCCAAACTGTGTTGTTCAAGGGTCAATTGTATTGACATATAAGTAATATATAATAATATATATTATATATAATAATAAATAATGTCCAATTAATGGTGTTAAAGAAAGAGAGATTTGAATTCTAGGCAAGAAAATAAAAATTAGAAGGCAGTGATATGAGTTAACATGTTTTAAATGTATTCCTTGTATTTTTCAGGAGGATAAAGATATTACCTTTAGACTTCGTTATGGTAAGTATGCGTTTCATAATTTCTAGATAATGACTAAAAAGGAGAACTAAAGAATATAATTTCTAAATCGGGTCATGGGATAAGAAAAAAATGTAACAACTACCAAAAAAACAAGAAAGAAGAAAAAAGAAACTCCTTAGAGCAAGACAAACAGAAGGTACAGAATTGTGTGATAAAAATAAGTGATATTTATCAGTAAATACGCTAGTAGTCACAATAGATATAAGTGAACTAAATTCTCCAGTTAGAAGACAATTCAAAACAAAACAAAAACCTAGCTCTGTGCTTTTTACAAGACACACCTAAAACTTAAGGAAACTCAAAGATTAAAAAGAAAATTTGGGGGGAAAAAAGGCACCAAAGTACAAACTAAAAGAAAGCCAGTGTGACTATAGCAACACTAAACAAAGCAAACTTCAAAGCAAAAGTTATTACTAGTAGAGGCTCAAAATATAGTAAGAGAATGTTCAATTTACCAGACAGGTTTAACAATTCTAAACTTGTATGCACCTAATAACATAGTCTCAAAATATCTAAGTAAAAATGTCAACAAAATTACCGGAATAGAGTGAAGGAGAATAGACAAACAGCCAGGGAGAACAAAAGGAAGCTACTATGATGAGCTACCCAAATCCCCCTTGAGGGTTGAAAGTCTTACCTCTGGGATTAGAACCCATATTTCTACGATTGCTGCCAGAAAATAGCCCTTAGCTGTCACCCCTCTTCAGATAGGTCTCAACTGGAACAAAAAAAAAAACAAACAAAACAAAAAACTGCTTTGCCCCCAACATTACTCTTCCTCCCAAGGGCAACCCATATCCAGTGACCGGCCAATGGGTGGAAGGAATAAAGACACAGCTCCCTTTCCCAAGTTGGGACAACTCTGGAGGGCCAATCCAGCTCTGAATGTTTCCAGAGCATCAGCTAAGGCCTATCTTGGGCCTGCATCACAGCTCAGCTTCTCCTTCTGCCCAAGTCTGCTCTTTCCTCCTCCCTTCAAGATTCCAAAAGCACACCCTAATGAATTATCCTCCATCCCAAAGCCTGCTCCCTAAGGAAACCAATCTGCAACAAATACCCAAGGGGGAAGCACTTGTAAGAAACTGATAGTGTGGAATTAAAAGTCAGGAAAGAAGATAGGGCTAAAAGGTAGGGTGTAGGAAGTAGGTTTGGGTGTAATTCATGTAGAGGTGGTAATAAAAGTTTAGGAATTGAATGAGATGCTAAATTGGAAACAAATAAAGGGAGCTCCAGGGGATGCCCACAGTGAAGCATCCTAGAAAGACTAGAAGGCTGAGGAGGACTGAAGAGGCACGCCAAAAGTGTGTGACACTGTAGTGTCATCAAGGTCAAAGAAAAGAAAACTTTAAGGTACTTGTAAGTTACAGTGTTAAATGTTTATCCTATAGACAAGAAGACTGTTGTTGCAGATACTCGATATATACCAAAAACACCCATTTCCCTTTTCTCCTGGTCCATTGTCAGTTTGACCAGAGGAGACCACCACCTCCTCTGGCTTTAGCAGATGTGCTTCAGGTGAGCTGATTCTACCCGTGGTTCTGACGGTGGGCTCACGCCAGTCAGAACACTCATTCCTTGCCCCTCGGTTTGAACTAATGAGAATCAGACCCAGAGTTTTTGTTCAAGCCATTAAATAAGCTTCTTTTTTGTTTTTAATTAAATGACCTAGAGTTTGGTGGCCGCCATCTTGCCTCAGCCCTGCTGGCCGCCACCATGTCACCGAAGAACCTCAAGAGGAAGTCACTACAAAATAGGACAAAGCCAAAAGTCAGAGAAAACCTTGATGGGGTTGACACTGAGCACCTGAATAAAGCAGTTCCTGCAGACGTGCCCCCTTAGACTTGTCCATGACTGAAGCACTGAATTCCTCCCCCTTTTTTTAATGAATTTGAGTTGGATTTTTCTGTCACTAGCACTTTAAAAAAAAAAAGTCCCGATACCATGAGGATGAGTATTCCGTATACTCAACTTCATATTCCACTTTTTACACCAACTGTGATAATGGAAGAATCTGTGGTGTTCGAAAGTAACTGCCTCAGTTTAAACCCACAGTGACCAGCTTTGTAACCTTGGGCATATTACTTCATCTCGGTCATAAACTGGGTGCAGTAACAGCGGGGACTTCACAGGGTTGTGTGAAGGCTTAATTAATGCATATAGGAAAAGCCCTAGGACAGAGCCCACTTCCTAATAAATGCTATAAAAGCGTTAGTTGTCATTAGTTATTATTATTCTTAATTACAAAATCTGCATAAGCATCATTTTAATAGCTGAATATTCGATAGTTTACGTGCCCATCAACCTACGAACAGGCCAGTTTTTCACTATTACGAACAACACTGCATCAAACAACTTTGGGAGGAAAGCCTTATTTATGATTATTTCATAGAGCCAGTGAAAATACTGAGTCTCCAAGTTTTTTAAGGAGGCAGAATCTTACAGTCTCGTTATGAAGACTCTTTTGCATTTTTATATCATTTAAGCTTCCTGTGTGCGTGTCTATAATCCCCACCACCCAACGTTCTGGGAATGTTTTTCTGGCTCACTGCCCAGTACCTAGCATGGATTGGCACATAGTAGGAATTCAATAAATATTAATTGGTGAGTGAATGAATGAATGAACGAATGAAGGTAGGACCCGGAGAAGTGTTGGCATTCGCTGACTTCTCACAATGCTACTGTGCCTAATCACTTGTCCTTGCATTACAGAGATCATGGTAAAGCTGTTCATATTTAAGCATTTCTCCTGGGATTTTAGGTTTATGTACAAACTAAATATATTTTTCAAAAGGACACATGCTGGGGTGCCTGGGTGGTTCAGTTGGTTAAACATCTGTCTTCGGCTGAGGTCATGATCTCAGGGTCCTGGAATCAAGTCCCATGTCATGCTCCCTACTTACTGGGGAGTCTGCTTCTCCTGCTCCTTCTGCCCCTCCCCCTGCTAGTGTGTGTGTTCTCTCTCTAATAAATAAAAATCCAAAGAGAAAAAAAGAAAAGACACATGCCTATGGATGTTTATGAGTATGGGTTTATAAAAAGATGCTGATAGATTTTTAGCTACTTGTTACCTTCCCTTCAGAGATGCTGAGATCCTTCCTGCCCCTAGTGTATCTCCCCAAGGATTTCTGGTGCCCGAAATTTCACTATGGCCGATCCTCTTCTTTGGCTTTTACAGCCCCTTCAGTGGAAATACTGCAGATCAAGTAAGACATTTTATCTTCTAAATCGTTTATGCTCCTGGAATTTAACAAAATAACCTCCCAGACAAATTAAATCATGTACACTAACATGCAATAGAGAATTTTGGAATCTTGCAAAGATTCCAAAGATAAACTCTTTTGCAAAGATTCCGAAGATATACTCAGTGAGTACATGACCAGCAATCACAATGAGAATATAGGAACAATGATAAAAACAGATATTGTTACTGAACGCTGATGTTCTAGGCTATGTTCTAAACACTTCCCCATGTACAATCTCATTTCTCTGGCCCAGGACCCTATGGAGTAAGAACCACTATTATCACTGTCCTACAAAAGTGAAGTAAGTGCTTGAATCACTCAGCTGGTAAGAAAGTTAGGATGTAAGCCCAGAGCCTGGGCTCTTCTTCACTGCCCCAGATTTCTTATTCTCATTCTGCTCAGAATAAAAGAAAATATCTGCCACTGAGGGATCGACCTGGTAAGATAATAGCAAATTATTTCAGAACTAAATCCAAAGAAGTAACCTCTCAAATTTTTCTTTTCCTGATGGAACAGTTTGCTCTCCATGTATGTTGTGCATGCTGAGCTATTTGCTTGTATCTATATCAACATGCCTCTTCTGTGTTGGTGGCAGTGAAGGAATGAAACAGATTTCTGAAATCTCTTAATGAAGGGTTTACGTTAATATTTTTAATAAATTTATTAATTTATCTGGCAAGGGACTAGAGCGCACCCTACTGGCCAGCTCATAGGAAATGCAGCATTTACTTGGAGGGAAACATAATGTTAAACTTTGAAGTTAAATCAGATTCATGTTTAAAAGAAACCTGAAAAACACTATCTTGCAAAAATCCACATATTCAGTTAATGCACCTATTGGACACTGAAAAGTTTTAATAGTTCTAAGTTCCAGAAATGGGCTAGAACTGGAAACACAATAATCACCAAAATAGCATTAAAAGTTCCTTAAGGGAGAATGAGGTCAATGAAAAGTGATTCAATTTAAAAGTAAGCAACTATACAAATTCATACTCTCTAAAATTCATACTATGAAAAAGGCTGAGTTTACTGTTTATATGTTTTTCTTTTCTTTCTCTCTCTCCCTTTTTAGGGGAAAAATCTAGGAAGGGAGAGGAGTATCCCTACCCACAAAAGGGAAAAAGGGAAGTTGTAAAGAAATCTTTTTCTGCTCAATTTTTCAAATGGCTGCTACTGTTGGAAGCTCCATGGAGACTTCCCTGGGCTGTGGTGCCCTTCATGAAGGAATCCCGGCTCTTACCAGCCTGGAGGTTTTGCAGTAACACACAAAGGTTATTGGATATATAAATATATATCAGTGCCCGGATGTCCCTAAGTCATAAAGTGGCCTACTAACAAATGACTCCTAAGAAATTCAGTTCTTCCATTGTTGTGTATTTTTTCACTGCACACTTAGCTATAAATTAGTAAAAAAAAGAAAACTGCATAGTCACATTTAGATCATGAATAGACAAAAGTAAACAATCTAGAATTAAGAGGGCAATTCAGAACGTGTCTTACTTAAAAGTATTTCTTTATAAAGAACAAAGAAACACAAAACCGTCTATAATCAAGAAGAATAAACACCAAAATGTGTATCCTCTTCCGCAGGATTCAATAATATTTTAACATAAATGTGGAAAGCTTGTAGGGTCCCTGTTCAGCATGCTCTTGCTTACATATGACTTATGGTCTTGCTAGACAGGAGGAAAACGAACAATGTCTTTAGAAAAGCAGTGTCTGTGATTTTATGGTTTCTGAGCCAGAACCTCCCCTTGTTCTTACTCCAAAGACAGCTTCTTCTTACCCTGAAAAACGGGCAAGTGCAAAGAGACAATTTAGGTCAGTGTGATGTAAGTCTAACATTTTAGGTGTTATGTTTAGGGGTTTTTTTTAATTAAAAAACAATCAGCTGATATAAATTCCTTGGGAAGTACATCAAAATTAAATGGACTGTGAGAGATGTAAAAAAAAAATTGTCTGACTTCAACCTTCTTATTGGAGACAATTTAAAAGAAGTTAGGTTCTGTACAAAGAGAATATTTTTAGCTAAACCTCTAGTCTAGTGTTCTAATCTGTTAAAAGTCAATGAATGATCACTTGATGAACACAATGTGCTAATACTATTGCATGCTGCCTGGCATTTTCCTTGTAAACTCTTCCCAAAATATTCTACAATACCATTGACACGGCCACGTTGTTATAAAATATCACTGACAGACTATTAGATAAAAGACTTGTGGGGTGTAAAGCTATGCGTGTAATTCAGCCACAGGTGAGCAAGCTGTATTACACGAACATAACCGTAAGCAAACTTCAGTAAGTTATCAACTCTGGTTTTTCCCCCCAAAATGAATAAACCAAGATGTCGATTTTGCAAGTTTAAAATAGATCAGAAGAAAAGAATGGATTAATCATGTATTACTCGCATTTTTATGATTTTTGACAATTTACCCATACAGCACACCAGACAGTTCCCAACCGTATAATGAGTATCCTGTTGATCTTTTCTCTAAAGAAGGGGTGTGTTTGGTGGTTGCTCTGGTAATTATCACTGGTAATGAATAGGGGAATGTAAAAGCATGCCAATAAGGCCAAAGCACAAATTACAACCTATTGTAGTGCCTGAAATAACGTAACGAGGGCTTCTTTTGGATGAAACTTGAGCTCATGTAGGTCCCCATTCAGTAAATGCTGCACTGTGAGGTCTGAAAAGATGTTCTCTGGCAAATTCTCAGGCTGGTCCTTTTTGGTACACGGATAACAGCATATGGGTAAGTCTTAAACATAAATGAAAGCAAAATGGGGGGGGGGGGCAATCCGGGCAGATTTTCTGTGAATCAAAAAACCGAATTTGGTTAAGAAAACCAACAGTTAGGAGTTGTGACTAATTTCCATCATCCTAAAATAATAATAAGCGGAGGGCACTGAGAACATCATAGATGGAATAACTGAATTGTTGATCAGTAGCACAGGCATGAAAATGACCCACGAGCCCCTGGAGGCCAGAAGGAGCTCATCAGAAAGACCAGAAAAGAGTAGAGCTCTCTGCTAAACATCTATTTCTCTTGCAACTGAAAGAGGGTAAATAAAGGAATCCTTCAGAGGTGTGTGTGTGAGAGAGAGAGAGAGAGAGAGAGAGAGAGAAGGCATCGAATTCAAAATTGGGCCTTTGAATTACATTTAAAAGAATGTAAGTAAACAATGGGGGAGAAAAGGCCATCATTTCACAGAGTGCGTAAGTTAATAGTTAACCTGAAAATGAGGTCAGAATCTCGTTCCATATGTTAAACTACCCCAGTTAGGTGGTGCTGAATGTGTAACTCTCAGGCACAACTCCCGAAACCGAGAAGGGGCTCTGCAAGACGGACGAGGTCGGCCGGAGGTCCGCGGCCTCTACTCAACAGAGAGTACCATTCAGGGGGCTGTTCTAGTTCAAACTGGAGGGTTTCTGTCTGTTTGCTTTTTTTTCTTACTTTAGTTACTCTTGGCTTGTTATCATTTGTATTATTTATTTTACGGTTAAACTGTAAGCCCAAGTTGCATCACCGTCGCGGGGAGAAGCCTCCTCCCGCAGGCTCTCCGGTGCTGCGTCCTTGGGCATCACTGGCCGCCCGGACGCGCGGAGATGCTGAGAGCGGCGTGGGGCTAATAAGTCAACACCGGACTGGAGACTGAGGGAGAGGCCGGGCTGGGGGTGGGGGTGCTTTTTATGGAAGCCCATAGGCTGCCCCGGGCAGGTCAACTGGCCCCGGAGACGGAGACGGGCCTCGGTTCTCGGGTGTGTGGTCAGGGGAGCGGGGGCTGGGCAGACCCGCCTTCAGCGGCCCCAGCTAAGGCCCTCAGCAGGGTGGCCTCCCTGCCCTCAAGGTCTCACCCTGCCCTATGCCGTCCCACTCTGGGCCACTCTGTCCCCCGACGCCGCTGGCTTCCCACTGTCCGTCAATGCTCCCCTCCGTCCACGCTGTCTCCCCGCGCCCCGGCCCGCAGGCCTTCGGGTGCGCGCCGGCCTCCTGCCCGCAGAGGCTCCACTGGCCTTGGCCCGGGCGTCCTCCGCCACCCCGGCGGCGGCGACGGCCCGTGGACCCGGTTCCACCCGCCGAACCCCGCCGGGGCCAGGAAACGACGGAAAACCCCGCGCGACGCTCGGCGCCCCCTTCAGCCGGGCGGGACGCGGGCCGAGGCCGAGCTGCCCGCACACATTCAGCGTCAGGATTCTGGGGCTCGGCAGCTGCGGCTCGGCTCGCGCAGAGCTGAGGCGCGGACGCCGCCGCGGCCCCGAAACGGCCCCGAAACGGCCCCGAAACGGCCCCCTCGGAGACAAAGACGCCAACCCCGCGGGGCCGCGCGACGCCGGGGGACCCCACGCCAGCGCCTGGGCCGCGGCATCGCCCCTTTAAGCGGCGCGCGGCCGGGATTGGCTGAGCGGGGGAGGTGGGGCGCTGAGCGTCGACGTCACGGCCCCGCCACTGGCATATATTGCGGCGTCGGCTGCCGCGCCGACGGCGGCCGAGTGCGAGCGGGGAGTGCGAGCGGGGTGCGGCGGCCAGTGAGTGGCGAGGCGCCTGCGCGGTGTCCGGGCCCCCGAGCCCGCGGCGCTGAGCCAGCCGGGACGGACATGCGCGGGAGGGCGCCGTGGGGCAGCCGCGGCTCCGCGGGGGTAAGGGGCCTGCGGGCCGGGGGGGGGGGGGGGGGGGCGGCGCCGTCTCGCGCCCCCGCCCCTGCGGGGCCCCTGAGCCGGGGCTGCGGGCGGCTCCCCACGCTGGGCGGGTCCCCGGGGTGCGGAGAGGGTCGCCGCGACGCGGAGTCTCCGGAGACGGACGCACGGACCGACGGACGGGGGGGGCCAGGGGAGGGGCCGGGCCGGGGGCGCTGCGCGGCGGCCGGGGCTTCGAGGGCGGCCGGCCGGGGTCCTGCGCCGGTGAGGCTGGCGGCGGCCTCGGCGTCCTCCCTTCCACAATGGGGCTGCGCTGCCCCGGCGCGCACCGTGTGCCCGTCAGCCCCGTCCCGAAGGCTGTGCTGGGGGGTGGCCGGCCCGCGGCCCCTCTGCTCGGTGTCTCGGCGACGACGGTCGTCCGCGGTCAGGGCCCTTGAGCCGTTCCGAGCCCGCCCTTCTCCTCTCAGAAACGCGATCCTTTGGTCGGAGCGTCCTAATTACTGTTTCCGAAGGAATGGGAGTGCAGAATTCTGTGTTCGGAAAGTGACTGCTTCTTGGGGTTTTGCGTGTGTCTGCGTGTGTGTTTATATGTATATCACAGCCTCGTACAAATTAGATGACTTCTTAACCGTGATCGGTGCTGTATCGGTGCTTCCTAAGTCTTTATTAGGATTTCGTCATTGCTTGAAAGGAACCAGTCTCTTACCTGATTAAAAAAAAAGAAAATGAATAGATTGTTAGTCATAAACTTAAGTGCAGTCAGAATAGACTGTAGCTTTAAAAGAGATGTGTTGGTGACTTTAGGTACACCTGCAACACAGGTAGGGCCGGACTGGTTTCTAAGCAACTGTCAGAGGTGAAGAAAGGTGAGGTTAAAATGCGTTTTGGTGTGTTTTTTTTGTTTTTTTTTTTTACCCCCCTGAAGAACAGTATTCTGCACGTTTTTCAGCTTTTATAAATCTGGAAGAATGCAAAGGGTATGTGTTTGTTGAGGATACTGAAACAGTCGCCGCACCAAGTCTTGCTTTTTTTTTTTAATTCCTTCCTCCACCCCCCCCACCCCATTTCTGTCATATGGTTTTCAGCAAAGTTTTACTTAAACAGAGCAGACAGAGACAGGAGGCCACCTACCCATTTCAGAAATTGACCAGATTTTGCTGAGCAGCATAAAAGTTGGCTTCTTGTTAATTGTGCTGTGATTGGTTACCAGTAGGTACTGCTATCTTTCCCAGATATTAGCAGATTTAAAGAGAAGTATATACAGCTTTTAGACAGAACTTCAGACACTATTGGTCAGCTCCTTCCCTCCACACAGAGGCTTTTTCTCAGCTGCCTGCCTCTGTGATAGTAGGGGATAGAGTTCCTGGGCTAAGGATTTTAACCTGACGTATTAGATTGTGAACTCCTTCAGGGCAGGAACTCTTCTGGACAGCTTCTATCTTGCACAGCCTTGCGCATAGTCAATGGTTGATAAATAATTGCATGGAAGCATATTTTATGTCTTAAAGCTCAGCAGGATTGGACCAGTCGCTGATAAGGGTGGGAAGCAAATCTTTCTTTATGGCTGTTATGAAATGTCTGAGTTACTCATATTTTTGACAGATACATAAAACTACTGTTTCAGTGAATTGTGTCTCCTCCTTTCAGTTCACAATAGGCGCTGGTCACTCTTGCTCTGAGACTTAATTATACTGTAGACTTGAGTTTTTGTGTGAAAATGACTCTTAACTGCTGCTCTTCAGAAGGTGAACCAGATAATACTCCCTTTCAGCTAATACTAATGGTAGCTTTTAAAAGCAAGTTGCCTAAATTACAGGTACAATCTAACATGCTGGAAACTGACCTGAATGCCTGCATACCATCAGGTTGCTTTAGAAAGGTGAGCAGAGGAGGGAAAGGTGGTGCCAAGGGTAATTCCAGGAATTTGAATGTCATCAGCTCCCTCTGCCAGAGAAACAGCTCTGATTTTAACCTCAATAAATTTGAATTGGTACCTCATCCTCGGGATTCCTTTTGCATCTCTTGGTGCTGGTGTTTGGCCATGCTTCATAAAAGCTAACGAATAACCTCCTGGGTACTGGGTAAACAAGATCAGCTGTGGCATTCTGGCATAATTCGCACAGCATAAGTGCATGCTCTGTAAAGGTGAATAAAACTGGTGTTTCAGGGTTCTGAATGTTAGCTAGCGTAATAGAGAAATTTGCTTTAGGACAAGGAAAAGTTAGTGTGGGATTCAGACGTCAGAAGGGGAAAAAGATTCTGCAATTTGGAATCATTGCTGATGGTTTGATCCAATTCTTCATACTATAAAGTAGGGCAAGCCTCAGTGAATGTATTTGTAAAATATGGGGCTCTGGCTACATGAGTCTTACTCCTTTTCCACTCCACAGTGCCATGATTCAACATTTCAGGGGAAGCAGTAGGAGGGTAAGGATGAGAAGACATTGAAGTTCTCCTTGAGGACCCACAGAATATGAAACCTGGCCAGGTACAGATTATTTAAAATAATCTGTATTTTATATCCTCTGCGTGGAATGTTATTCTCGTTCTTCTCATGGCTGCCTCTTTCTCATCATTAAATTTCAGTTTAAAAAAGTCACGTAGGGAGGCCTGCCCTAACTGCCCTTGTCAATCTGGCCTCCCCGCCCTGTTCTCCTGGGGAAGTTCTCACAATCTGAGACTCGTTGTTGTCAGAGACTGAGGCTTTCTCAGACAGCAGCCACGTCTCCATCACTACCATAGCATCTACTCCAGAATAAGCACTTGACAACCATTTGTGGAAATAATTCATCCTTGCCCTCTAAGAATTTGTGAGTGAAACCCTGTGCGTGGAGCTCCCGTTCCCATCTTAACGAGTGACTTGCACTGAGGTCTTGAGCATTTCGCTTAGCCATCCCTGCATCAGTTTCCCCACTGATAAATGAGAACATTAGAAAGAGAAGTGAGGGGCGCCTGGGTGGCTCAGTGGGTTAAGCCTCTGGCTCAGGTCATGATCTCAGGGTCCTGGGATCAAGCCCCGCATTGGGCTCTCTGCTCAGCAGGGAGCCCGCTTCCCCTTCCCCCTCTGCTTGCCTCTCTGTCTACTTGTGATCTCTTTCTCTCTGTGTCAAATAAATAAATAAAATCTTAAAAAAAAAAAAAAGAAGAAGTGAGGTTGGGGTGCCTGGGTGGCTTAGTCAGGAAAGCGTCTGACTCCTGATTTTGGGTCAGGGTCGTGAGATCAAGTCTCAAGTCTCCCCCTCCTCCCATCGGGCTCCGCACTCAGTGGGGAGTCTGCTTGAGATTCTGTCTCTCTCTCCCTCTGCCTCGCCTCTTACTCATGCTCTCTCTCTCAAATAAATAAAATCTTTAAATTAAAAAGAAAAGGAAAAGGAAGAACTGAGGTTTCTGCCTAGAGTGAAGAGACCATGGAGAGGAAAGGAGTGAAAGTGTAGCCGGGGGGTTGCTGGATTAGAGGGCGGAAGAGCCTCGCTGGCCTTGCTGCCAACAGGAAGGTGTTTGGCCTCCCTTCCTCGTCTGCAGACGCAGAGTGTAATCCCTGCCTCCTCTGACAGGGATGTTGTGGGGATCAGGTGAGATGATGTGTTGGAAAGTACTTTGTAACTTATAGAGTGCTTTGCAAAGACAAGATATTCCATCATTAGATTCCAGACTAAAATGGAGCCTGATCGTAATGCCGTTACCAGGATCCATGCTTTGAGAGGGCGTTAAAAGGAGGCCCCTTGGGTATCTGTATGGACACCTGGGTAAAGACAGACCTGCGTGATAGCAGGTATCGTAACGGGGTGCGTAGTGGCAGGGCATCAGTGTGTCCTCAACGTTTGAGGGCTTGGAAAGAATTGCTCCAAGTCGTCAGAGTGTAAAATTGATACCTTGACCACCCTTCCAGAGGATACACGGGCCAAATCTGCAATTTACAACTTTTATAGGAGGATTTGATGGAGCTGATGTGAAATAGGAACTTTCAGAGTCTAAGGGTTACCCAAGAAAAACTATTACCAAGCAGCAAATCCCCAGAAAAGTCTGTCTGAGCCACCCTGAACACAGGCCTTGTAGTGGGTCAGATCTTATTCCCAGTTAAGAGCCCAAGGGGCTCAGAGAGGCTGGGTGGTGGGGCCAGGCTCTGGGCCCCATTGTTGACCTGGAGCAAGTTACTTAACTTGATGTGCCTGCAGTTCCTTAGCTGTAAATGAGGGTCATAATAGTAACCTGCCCCACAGGGTTGTTGAGAGGATTAAATAAGTTATACATCACTTAGAACAATGCCTGCCAGATAAATTCCCAAGAATTCGTTTATTTTTTGTACTGGTTTTATGTTCCTTGTAACAACCTGGTGTTACCCCATTGGGTGACTCCAGGGCTCATTAAATACATTTCAAGTTTCAAAGACTCCCTTCCCATCATTGGATTATTGTGCTCCTTGTTAAGATTAGAATAGAACCCACGTATTTTTTCCATTTGGAAATCTATTATGTGTATGTCTAAAAGGAATAATATTTTGCAATCCCGTGCGTGTGTTGCTCCTGACCGTAGCATCTGTAGGAAGAGTACAAAGGACAAGAGCCTGCGTCCCTGCCGTGGTATCCTTCTGCCTCTGCGCGAAGGACACGTAAGACACCAAGTGAATCAAAAGGCTATTGATGACGATGGCCGTAGAACGAATAGATTTTTTGTTAGTTTGCTGTTCCTTAAAATACTCAGCTAGAAAATACTCTGAATTATTCCACAGATTATGTCACTCAGCTTTGCTTTTGACAGTCGGAAGATAAATTATTTGTGTTGTTGCCCCAGTTTTTACCACCTACAAGTGGACTGTTCCATGCTGGCCCACTGAAGGGCCGACGGATGCTGCCGGGGACGAGACGGCCATCCTCACCCCGCAGAGCAGCGTTGCCCTGGGTCCTGAAACCCTCGTGTTTACCTTGAATTCATGCAGGAGCATTTCAGTGACCTTTTTTTCATATGAAAGATAGGAAGTTCTCTGTGCTCTTCCTGTGAAGGCCATGCATGTGGGGGATGTAATGTAACGTAGCAGGGGATCGTGAAGGAAATTTCTGCCTGCCTCCCTCTTCACCTCCTTCCCCCATATCATGGTCTGTTAGGGTAAAATCCAAGAAAAACCCTGAACTGGGCCTTGGATTCTGAAGAGTCCTTTAATCAGTAAGTCTTCTCATGTTATTAGTCAAGGTGAAAATTCTGTCAAACAGCCACACTACATGTTCAGTGTGTCAAACAGATACGAATCACAGTAAAAATGATGGGATTTTGGTTTTGTTTTAATATTCTCAAAGGTGATTATTTTAGGCATTTTCAGACTGAAGATAAGCATGCAGGTCGTGGTTTCTGTGGGGAGGATCTAAAATCATGGAATTTAAAAAGTTTTTTTTAAATAAAAAATAAAATCATGGAATTTGTCACGTTCCAAAATCAGTTTTTGGTTTTTGTTTTTTTAACAAATCTTGGCTCTGAACAGGATTATCTTCTCTCTCTTTTGGTAAGGAAATAGTCATGTAGGTGGTTGTTAAATAAGGTTGAAAAGACCATTTATCACCCTGAATAAACAGAAATCAGGTTCTAAAACCAGATTGAAAGAAGGAAATTACATCACACTTTTAAATAAGGAAGCACTGGGCAGAACTGGGTGAGTTGTATGACAAAAATGTGCCCCTCCTCCTCTTGGGGATTGCTTTTGAGATTTATTAATGAGACCTGCTGGTAGGTAAGCACATCTAGGTTACAGTCTTAAGGTAGCCTGGTTTAAAAAAAAAAAAGTTTCAAAGTGACTCTCCTCAATGTAAAGGCATGTGATTTCACCTTAATAAAGCATCTGTGGTATGCTTTTTCGTGTAGTCTTTTTTTGGTTTTGTTTAAGGAAAGTGACCTTAACTTTAGCAACAAGAACAGTAGGTGCAGAAGGAATAGTGTGGAAGAGAAGGTGAAATTCACTATTTTCAGAAAGCTCTCCCCCCGCCCCCAGGTGCTTAGGTGAATGTACAGTAATAGAAACCAATTGAGAAAGTTACATTGTTAATCACTTAAGCTTAGAGTTTTCACCCAGTCTGTAAACTGCCCACTTCAGATTTTGGAAGTCAATGTAATGAGAATCCCTTGCCTGCTTCTTACCTAAATCTGTCACATTATCATCATCGGGAGGTGTCAGCCCACGTTAGGTTTATCCCTTAGTCCTTCACTGATTTACAGGAAACATGAGTCTATCATGTCATTATTTTTTTAGAGGTGAGATGACTTTTTTCTCAATACCCGTTTAGTAAATATTTATCAGAAATGAGTGAAATCAGTATCTACACAGGAGGTGGGGAAAGTCCCCAAAGATTTGGAGGATGGGCAAGAAGACACAAAATAACCCAAAGACATGGGGACCCTGTGCCGGCTTTTCAGCAGGGTAGTAGACAAGGTGGTGTGACAAATGGCCTCCAAGGAAAAGGTGCATTCTAACAGAGATGAGGGAAAAGAGAAGCAGGAGCTTGAAAAAGGTGGGTCAGGGCCTGCCTTGTTAGAGAGGCCTTACGGCCAGCCTGCAGAGCCTTACTTTAGAAGCCTTTGAAGATTGGAAGATCTCAATTTGCTCTCCAGTTCAGGAATACGGATCTGGATCTGGTGTGTGGATCTGGTGTGTGGGGCAGGTCAGGTATTCTCAGACCCAGGAAGGAAGAGAGGTTTGAGAGCAGGGCAGAAGCAGACAGTGGAACTGGGCAATCGAATGTGCATCTGTCCTGGCTCAGGTTATGAAAAGTGGTGCCTGGGGGAGAAGCGGCATCCTTGCAGACCCTGAACTGGTTTGGGAAGGGGGCGGGGGGTGTGAAGTAAGTGACAGGAGTTTGGTTTGTAGCGTTGCAGATGCCAGAGGGCCGTCCAAGTGGAAAGATAATCACCAGACAATAGGAAATGCAAAGTGGAAGCTTGAGCCAGAGCTGGAGTCAAGACTCAGGAGATGGAGGAGTTGTCTCGCTGTAGAAATGGATCCAAACTCCAGGAGCGGGGTGGGGGAGGGGGAGTTGCTGGGACAGCAAGTCAGAGGATGGCTGCAAGAACCAGATGGTTTCGGGGGTACTACTTTTTGTCTTGAAGTTAAAAAAAAAAAAAGTGAGGTTAGTAGGAAACAGTAGTTCACATCTGGGATTGGTATTTAACTGCACTTCTGACACACTGAAAAGGCTAAAAGATTAGTTGATGAATTTTAGGGAGGTTCTTTTGCCCAATCCTGTTGGACACCACGCTGCCTCGGTTCACATCCGCTCTCATAGTTTGCATTTCATAACAGAATGCCATCTTGTGCTGAGAGATGCTGATTTCCCCACATAAGGCTATTCTTGCAGTTGCTTGCCTTCTGAGCTGGCTTCACAGTTGACACAGAAACAAAATTTGAAAGACCTGAGCATTAGTGAAATGTCACTAGACCTGTGGGTTTCTTTTTAACTTGAGCTTGGCCAGGCTGATCCCCCTCCAAACCCAGGAGGTTATGTACTGCAGACTTGGGGAGCTTTGAGAGAGGCGTGGAAGAGTTGCAGGTGGCTGGCATTCCCAGGAACATGCCAAAAACATTTGCTTCCAAACCTACGGCAGGTCACCCTTCCTGAACCTATAGTTGGAAGTTATTTTCCGAACGAGAACATGCAGTTATGTTTCCCTCCTGGCTTCTCCCAAGCAAGCAAGTAGGAAGTTCGGACAGTTTCATAACACGTCCCATTCACAATTCCCCATTGAAATGTAGAGGCAGGTCACCTTCTATGAATACACAAAGACACTATTGTGGTCAGAAGTGAGCTGGCTTAGTGAACACAATTCTTTTTATACTAAAAAAAAATTTTTTTTCTTAAGAAAGCTAACAAGTAGGTGATGGAAACAATGAATAAAAAATAACTTTCTAGAACATATACATGATCGGAGGGGCTGCTGAAATGTGAGTTTAGAATTCCGAGGCCATTCCAGCAGAGGCGATAGTTACACAATCGTTCTGTTGAAAGCTAAGATTTAGATGGCATTAGGAGGCTGACACGCAGTAATTACGAGGAGCACTTGCTGGCCTGCAGACAGGTGGGGGTTGGGCATCCAGAATCCCCCGCAGCATTTTCCTGTAATCTGGATGAGCGATCTCCAAACGTGTGCTTTCAAACTACTTAAATACCATATTCTTCTTCCTATCTTGGCCTTTCATTTTTACATCACCACAGATACTTTCCCTATGCTCTTGCCTGAGCTTGTAGGGTGCTGGGGGGCGGGGAAGCATCACATGCTACCAGGGCAGGCGCCCAGAGGGAGCACCAAGCAGGGTGTTCTAAAAAAATGTTGTTAATTTTCTATAGCTTTCCTTAATCCAGCTAAAATAAATGTGCATTTCATTTCAAGCCTCTGGAGACCAAAAATAAGAAATAAGGTCTCCCGATAACTTAAGTTTCCATTCTTCTTAATCATATATGTCTTTGAGAGACTCATCCCAGGAAAAGAAAGCTTGACTATTTGAAATAGTATTTGAAAGCTGCTTAAGTCTCTGCCTCATGTATCAGAGCAGCTGGCTTTGGGAGAGTAAAAAGCTGAGGATCAGTAATGGCCCCATCTTCACTTTGTTGCCGAAACATTACTGTCTCTCCATTTCTTTTTGCATGAACAACAGTAAGCACTTGCAGAGTGTTTTTTAGATCTGTAGCTAAAAAAAAAAAAAGACCCCTATACATTCCGTGTACAGGAACCCATGTATCCCTGTACGTTCAGTTGACCCTGACCGTGGTAATAAGGAGCTCGTAGGGTCTGGTCGTTCCTGCAGTGAGCACTCAGTCCCTGAGCACTTGCTGATGTTCCATGTAGTGATGAGTGATGATTGGGACCTAGCCTCTTTCCTGGACTCCCAGTCTAGTGGCTGACAGATCTGTCCCTGAGACAGATGACCTGTGTACCCCCTCCTCCGTCCCCCAGAACGCTCCCAGTCCTCAGCATACCACCCGGCTCCGGGCGGCCGCGCGCATACTCGGGGAGAGCACTAGAGCATCAGGAAGCGTCTGTGCTCATCCCAGAAGGGGTCAGTGTTACACAGAGTTGACAGATCATGTCCTAGTGTCTCAAAGAAAAAAAGCCTCAACTTAACTCTAAGGAAGCATGAAGATGCCAAGAAAGCAGAGCCAGATGCTAGACCCCTCCAGCAAGGTGTGGGGCGAGCTACTGTTTGACCCCAGACACGGTGCATCTGATGAGGGACACTGAGGAACTGCTCACGTTGAGGAACAGCTAGATTAAGAAAAGGCACTTACTTAGCCTCTGTCAT
This sequence comes from Taxidea taxus jeffersonii, assembly GCA_003697995.1. Classification (NCBI taxonomy): domain Eukaryota; kingdom Metazoa; phylum Chordata; class Mammalia; order Carnivora; family Mustelidae; genus Taxidea; species Taxidea taxus. Next base: position 36,073 of record RCUC01088987.1, read on the forward strand.
CCTTGCCTTTGCAGAAGGCAAGGCATAAAGCAGAAGGCACTTGGTACAGGAGAATGTGAAGAATGTGCCTTTAAGTTTGTCTTTCAAAGGGAGGAGGAAGCTGTCCCAGGCCTCTGCTGAAGCCCATAATCTTGCAGAACTTGATTTTTACAGGATAATGGAAATTAAGATCCTCCTATCTAGCTATTTCTTTATTCTCAAAGAGGTGGTAACTGGAGAATTTGTCCTCCCGGGGCCAACCCTGAACTACAGAATCCAAACAAATGCTAGGTCCTGGGGAGACCCGCTGCCACCGTAGGATCTCTTGTTCAGCGGAAGCCTTGGGTTTTAGTGAATGTCAGTTGTGCGGGACTGAATACAGTGATTTCTGAAATGACCCTGTTGGCTTGGGGGATCGGGAGCTCCGCGCTCTTGGGCAAGCGAGCAGGATCTATCACGCAGCTGTCGGGCTGCGGTGGGAGATGGGCTTTTGCTCGCAGTGGATTAGTCCTCACTTTGATGAGTGGCCCCGTCCCCCCATCTCCATTGCTCTCAGGGCCCACGTTTAAGTACTGCCATGACCATGAGAAGTAAGGATGAGTTCGTGCCAAAAGTGACCATCAAGTGACCGTCTATAAAGTTTTCTGCCCCACGTGCCCCGGACTCTCTGGTATTAGCTCTCTGTGGGCATTTCGGAATTGTTTGTTGACAGGCCTCTTCTCCACCCGCCCCTGCGCAGGGAATGCAGGCTGCTGGTTGACCCCGGATCCCTCGGCCTGGCAAGCGGGAGACCTCCCAGAGTAAGACGCCATGTCCACGGCAGGAGTTGCTGCTCAGGAGATTAGAGTCCCATTGAAAACTGGGTTTCTGCACGATGGCCAAGCCATGAGGACCGTGAGGACCTGCTGGGGCGGCCGCAGTGAGTTTGAAAAGTAAGCGCAGCCCGTGGTGTTGGGGGCTCGGGAATCGGGCGGCCCCTTGTTAACGACCAAGATGCTTTTCCTTTCCTTGCAGTCACTTTTTGAACATTGACCCGATCACGATGGCCTACAGCCTCAACTCCACGGCCCAGGAGCACCTCGCGGCTCTCGGTGCGTGTCCCCGGATCGCGGGGGCGGCGGGGCGCGGGGGTGGGCCCGGCTGGCCCTGCGGCTCCGAGCGGGGGCGAGGAAGCCGCCTGAGCCCTGGTGGCAGCCGGTCCGCGGAGAAGCGCCTCCTGAGCCGGGGCCCTGACGAGAGCGTCTAAGGACCTGGGACCTTCACGGTCGCTGACGTGGCCCCTGGTCCGCGTGGGGCTTGCACAGACCTTGGAGATCTGTCCCCTCCCTCGCGAGCGTGGGACACGCACCCGAGGGCGAGCCGTAGTGTCCGTGGGGGCAGGGACCGAGGAGAGCGCGGGACGCGGCGCTGCTCAGGGGCTGGCAGGGCCCGAGCTCACCGCGTGCAGGTCCGCGGCCCCTCACGTCCCGCTGGGCTGCCGGTGCGGCCGGGGTCGCCCACCCAGCCCCGCCGCCTCGCGTGGCCGCCGCTCTTTCCGTGGCTGGTGGCTGGGCCGCTGTGGCGCGGTCGCCCGCAAAGGCCACGCTGCTCGTGGAGGGCGAGGGCGAGGCTCGCGCGTCCCCACACCTGCGGCCGAGTGAGGGCGGCGTGGGGTGAGGGGTGAGGGGTGAGGGGGGCGCCCCGCGCTCGCCCGGGCGGATGGGCCACTTAACCTGCCCTCTGAGGCCGGTCCCGCGCGGCCGCCCCAGCAGAGAGCCGCGGGCGCGGGCGCGGGGGGCGCAGGGGCTCGGGCTCGGGGGCGCGGGGCCCCTTCCTGACCGCTGTCGTTGGCTGCAGGGCCCGCGGCGACGCCGACCGCGAGGGACGGCCGCGCTCCGAAGCCCAGCCCGGCCCCTGTGGGCGTCCCGCCCGGCGAAGACGGCGCGCCGCGCGCGGAGGAGCGGGTGGTGTGCGGCCTGAGGCGGCTCTCGGTGACCGGGCCGGGCGCCTCTCCGCCGCCCACCCCCGGCAAGAGCCCCCCGCCCCCCTTCCCCTGCGCCGGCGCCTGTGACCGGGGCTGTGACCGGGGCTCGCGGCCGCTCCCGCCGCTGCCCATCTCGGAGGCCGTCTGCCTGGACGAGGCCGACTGCGAGGTGGAGTTCCTCACCAGCTCGGACACGGAGCTGCTCCTGCGGGACTGCTCGCCCTCCGGCTTCAGGTACGACGTCCCCGGGCGGCGCAGCTTCCGCGGGTGTGGACAGGTCAACTACGCGTACTTCGACCCGCCGGCCGTGGCTGCGGCCGACCTGAGCCCGGCGCCCGAGCCGCGCGGCCCGCTGCACCCGTCACACGGCGCGCCGCAGAGCCACCGCAGGCTGCGCCGCTCGCATTCGGGACCCGCCGGCTCGTTCAACAAGCCCGCCGTGAGGGTGTCCAGCTGCGTGCACAGAGCGTCCCCGAACTCCGACGAAGACAAACCCGAGGTGCCCCCCAGGGTCCCCATACCCCCCCGGCCCGTGAAGCCCGATTACAGAAGGTGGTCCGCGGAGGTGACGTCCAGCACCTACAGTGACGAGGACAGGCCTCCCAAAGTGCCGCCGAGGGAGCCCGTGTCCCGCAGTGACTCGCGCACGCCCAGCCCCAAGAGCCTCCCGTCTTACCTCCACGGGGTCATGCCCCCCACGCAGAGCTTCGCGCCGGACCCCAAGTACGTCAGCAGCAAGGCCCTGCAGAGACAGAGCAGCGAGGGCTCCGCCGGGAAGGTGCCCTGCATCCTGCCCATTATCGAAAACGGGAAGAAGGTCAGCTCGACGCATTACTACCTACTGCCCGAGAGGCCCCCGTACCTGGACAAATACGAGAAGTTTTTTCGGGAAGCAGAAGACACACACGCCGGCCGCCGGCCCCAGCCCCCGTCTGCCGACTGCGGAGTGGGCTCCGCCGCAGACAGGCCGGACCCAAAAGCAAAACTGGATCTCGGCGGCCACGTGAAGCGCAAACACTTGTCCTACGTGGTTTCCCCGTAGGCTCTGCGGCCG